>JAPDES010000123.1:0-85099 GCA_027569235.1 Aspergillus sparsus
TTTTTATTTATATATATTTTTTTTTTTTTTTTTTTTTAAAAAAATTTTATTATTCCATAAAAATTAAAAAATTTTTTGTTTTTTAATTTTTTTAAAAAAATTAAACACCCACTCCCCTTTTTTTTTTAAAAAACCCAACCCCCCCCCCCCCCCCCCCCCCCCTCTGCAAATGTCTAAGGCAAGAGGAAGAGAAAAAAGATACCAAGAGAAAGATTTTTATAGAACCAAGGGCCAAAATGAACATCATCTCCTCCTCGCCGCAGATGGCGCAATGAACTTCGCCAACGCTTCTCTCTCTTTCTTGAGGACCATCAACCTCGCTGCTTCAACTGCCCTTGCCTCTGGGGCGTCCCCAATTCCCATCGTCTTTTCCCCTCCAGCGCCCGCGATAACCGCAGAACCCGTATTGGCGGACGTAAACTTTGAGGCCACCTTTCCTTGCTTCCTCACCTTCCTCCTCAATCCTAACCCACTCCCTGCCCCCCACACAACCATCCATTCCCCAATAGCGGTATTCGCCGCGATCTCGCACCGCGGACCAACTTTTGAATTCGCCCCAATGCTAACCCGGCGGTTAATAACGGCTAAAGCCTCAATCACTGCAGCGGAGTGAATATGCGCGCCCGGAAATATGGTAACCAGGGGACCAATCGACACGGAATGGGAGATACGGATGGGGATTCCCTCGCCTTTCCCTGCTGTCCCTGCTTCGCCGCCACTACTACTATTACCGCTACCGCCGGCAACACCGGTGGAAGGCGCAATGCCAATGACAGTCTTTTCACAGATTATGCATCCGTCGCCGATGATGATGGGTCCATCGTAGGAGTAGATGCGGGTGCGTGGGTGGATGATCGTGCCGGCACCGATAGAGATCGGGTGCGTTCCTTGGATGGTGACGGAGTCGGAGATTGTACAGTTTGGATGGGCGGTTATGGGGGCGCGAGGGGCCGGAGAAGGTGAGTGAGAAGGTGTGCTTGTGGTTGAGGAGGAGGTAGTGCGTGGGTGATGTGGTGGGGGACGTAGGTGCTGAGAGGAGGAGCGGGATTGAGATAGGCGTGGGTCCATTTGTTTTTCTTTTTTCTTTTGTTTCCCTCTCCTTCTTCTTATTATTTTTTTGTGGTTGTTGTCGATTGATTTGAATTGAGCTATGACATGTGGGCTTTTATAGAATATCTTGGGGGTTAGTTAGATGGTGGTTGTTGTTTGAATAATTCTAACGATGTTAGGTGGAAGAGGATGGAGGAGGTTAAGGTATGTACTTCCTTTATTGGGGTAGCTAGCTTCTTGAAAGAGTTGTTTGTTAGTGGACACCTGACTGGGTGGGTATCTGCAGTAATTTATTATGATTTCCCAAATCCTCAAAAAGAAATATTTTGGTAATTAATTATTTCTCTCTCTATTTTCTTACAATCCCCGACTTCTAATGTTTTTTGTTCTTTTAATTACTTTCCCATTCTGTGGATTACGAGTCCCAATAGTGTAACTCCATCTAGTTCTTTGTTTCCTCAGAGCCAACCTAGGTACTATACATAAAAATAAAACACCTATTACCCACACCTACCCGGTTGATAGTGAGAATCTTTGATCCAATAGCTTTTGGATATAAAATTTCTAGCGCATTCAATGATTTGAGGCTAGATTAGCGCATAGTGCATCGGGCTATTTGAATGTTTGATTTGTTATAAGCGGCGGGTTTAGCTCCGATTACCAAACTACATCAGCAATGACGACCCAAACAGGTATCAAGATTGGTAGTTTATAAATGATGTGTTTCTGTCTTGTAAACTTTATTTTCTACTTCTTGAGGTTGGAGTATCTTTATTTTTATGAATAATCATTCATTGCTTCATATCTACGTACAACCATGTTCCCGTCCGGGTATCTCTATATAACCAAAAACTAGCGTAGAAAAAAAGAAAACCAATCAATCAAATCTACTAATCTCAATCTCCTCACCAGGTGCTGGAGGCTTGATCCCATTTCTCTTGCGCCAAAGCCAAACCCCGCGATCAACTTCCTCCTTTGTCATCCCATCTCTAACCAGACAGAAGGTCACAGCCAACTCGGTCTCGACATTTCGATTGCGCGCCTCGTCGTCAAAGAACAACATATCCTCGTACCGGATCCCACTTGCTTGCTGGATACGCGAAAAATGCTGTGTCTTGTTGGCCGGGAAAATCTGTATGTATTCAAAGTAATCGAGAGCGCGGAGGGTGCGTGTCTTTGTTGCGGGCTTATCAGAGAACGTGGGGATAATATGGAGAGCTTTAAGCATATCTCGCGCTAGATCGGGGGTGTGCGTTCGAGATGCAAGAGCGAGAGGAATGGATCGGTTCTTGCAAGCGTAGATGATTGATGAGACGGCGGGGTAGAACGCAAAGGATTCATTCCACCTGTAGGGAAGATAGTGATAATTCGTTAGCCTGGGAGATAGGGGAGATGGGGTAGGAAGAAGATTCAGACAAGACTTACTTGTCAGTGCAACGAGAATTATTGTCGCGAGGTTTGATAGGAGCGCTGACATGCGTGTCAACCCAGAACGGCCACAAGGTGTAGTCTAGATCGAAGGCGATCAGTTTGGGCAGGGGAAGCCCATCCGTGAAGGTTGCTGGGGCGTTTGAGCTATCCTCTAATGGCTGAGTATTTGTTCGTTTTGTGCGCATCATATTCATCGTCTGTCGGTTGGTTTATATGGGTTTAAAGAGGTCAATCTGGATGGGGGACGCCGTATTGGGTTTCTGGTATTTCTATCAAATCGAGTATATGTCCCGAGTACGTCTATCGACGTTTAATTTAGTCCTAAACGTGAGATTTAAACGAAAGAAAAATAAATTTTTTGTAGGTATCAACAAAATGAGTGCCTGGGTCTCTAGAGAGACAATATGGAAACAAAGCGTGGAACAATTTACAGACATAAACGAGGAATCGTGAATCGGGGAGAACTTCAATAATCTCTACAACCATCACGTGCACTCTTCTCCTTTGTCAATAATCATCCAGGGGCCTTATTGCGATTGTAGAAGAATCACCACTCATACTTCTCTCTCTTTCTTATTTTACCTTTTGTCCCCCTCTCCCTCTCTCACCTTTTTTTTTTTTTTTTTTATCCACCCGGATCGAAAACGGGCCATAAAAGTAAATGAAACTGTCCCGGCCACGCAAAGACAAGACCCTCCAGGAAGCCCACAGGAAAAAAGAAAGTTCACAACATAGTGCTGTAAGTAAAGCAGCCAACGGTTTCTAGAAATTTCCAGATCTGTTGATGTAATTCCGCCCCCTTGATTGTCATCTCGTAGGCCACTACATTCCAGTCTGTAGCGTAATTGATGATACGAGCCTGCTGCTCAGAGTCCAAGAGACCCTCAGCTCCAACTGCTTCCGCTATGATCCTCCGCCAGACCTCATATGGGAGGCCGAAGCGCCAGTCTTCTTTTTGGGTCTCACGTGGAGCAGTTGCATGCCTAGGAAGTCCCTTCCCTGCACGAGTGGGCACATTGGCACTACTAGATGCCTTCTCTTGGATATCCACGATCTCCTCTCTCATGATGGTCATATGTAGAGCGGGGAATTCCTCGTCAAACATGATGGCATTCGGGTGAAAGGGCCCATGAAGATATGGTGGAACATATTCAATATGTTCAGAATAAGGATGAGCCTCATCCGAGTCATCTTCGCCTGAATCTACTTGCCTCGACATAATATGCTTCACATGAGGCTCCTCCACTTCCGCTATTTCATCCGCAGATGAGCCATCCGTACGGTCATTATCATCAAGGAGCAACGCGCGAGCCACATTCATCATTCGCAGCGCCGTATATCCAATCTCACTGCACTGTATACCCTCTTGTTTGAGGAATTCAAGACGAACTCGTTTGGTAAGCCTAGCGTACTCGAGCTCTAGCTTGCTTTGGAGTTTCCGTTGAGTAGCACTCTCATCCTCATCGAAATCGTCACTTTCAGAGTCGAAGTCTGCCCTAACCTCCTGAACAGCTTGTGCAACTTCGAGAAGTCTAGTCGCAAAAGGCGCCAATCCGTTATTCGGCTGCCAAATAATACTTTTGCAGCCTCGAGCAGTTGAAGGGAGGTTAATCGCCTTGCTTGGAGGGAGGAATTCTAGAAGCTGCTCAGGGTCCCTCTGGATGCTAATCATGCTCGAGAGGTGAACAGCACTACTATTTGTAATGTCAATGTTCGACAAGATGATAAATGGAATTGAACGAATCCCCCGTGTGCAGGCATACCGCTTCAAATCGGTCGTTAGAAAAACTTTGCTTGCCGCACCTCCAGTCGATTGTGAGTTCCCTAGATGAGCGGCATTATTAGTCTCTTGCTCACATTCATTCAATATCGAAATATTTTACTCCTACCATTTTGCTTCACAGCCTTCCCCTTATTCGGTGACTTCTTTGAACGGAATAGACGAGGATTCGTATTCTCCTTGCCGTCTTCAATCTTCACCGTCCCAAGACCCTCAACTAAACCGGAGGTCTCATTGCTTGTAGTTGATTCAATGAACGTGTTCGCATCAGCCTCAATGTAATCAAGGTCACTTTTCATATAGACACAGGCCAGAGTTTCCAGACCTGCGGCCCCGAGCGGGTTACCACTCAAGTCAAGCTTCTTAAGCATGTAGCAATCCTTGAACGAATCGAGGAACCCTTTCCACAATTCCTTCTCCCCCTGGCTATCAACTCTAATCTTGTTACCTGATAGATCGATCTCACGAATATCCCCGGGAGAGAGAGCGATGATCTTGCCCAATTTAAAGAGGGACTGTGCAGTGAGCTCGTTATCTTGTAGGTGCAACTCGGTCACTTTTGCTACGCCGGTACGATGCTCGTCGTCTCTGTACTGAATACACTGAATAAGATCGTCAACAAACTGGGCAAAGCCTTCATCTGTCAAGCATTTCCCCGCGACATCGATTTCCAGGGTTGGGTCACGCGTTGCAGCTTTCGCACTACTGCCCGGAGGAATTCTTTTCTTCTATTTATTTTAATCAGTGGGTCTACCTTTTGAATATGCTGTCGGATTAGCACAATTGGCGAATAGCCATTCGACACTTACAACATCTTTAGAGACAACTTGGCCGACCTTGACGCCGCTAATCTTTCTCTACACGGTCAACCACCATTAGTATCCACCGTAGCTAAGCCTTGTGTGATTGTGATTAGCCTATAGCAAACCTACTGCGGAATAAGTCAGTTTCCCCATGTTGGGATGGATATCTCCGATTCTGAAGTTAAGTCTAGACTAGCCATTAGCATCTTGATGACACATCCTCTTATCCTTATGTTTAGGAGAAATAATCAAAGGAAATATATAAAGGACATGAAAGGAGAAAAAAATAAAGAACAAAAGAAAAAAAAAAAGATTGTTTAAGGGAAATGTGCCAAATGATTATAAATTGTGATTAGAGATGCACGCGCGCCCGACGAGATATATGAATCTCTATAAAAAAGATCTCTATATAAAACAAAATCGAGTTCTATTCTTACCTAATTCTTTTGCATATCTAGAATCTACTAGATATGCTAAAAAAGAAGTAGTATGCGTCAAAAGAAGATAGAAAGATAATAGCCAGTAATAGGTGGTTGCAGGTTTAGTCAACCAGATCCTAGATCGATAAAGAGCAATAGATTAGCTATAGCCATCAACCGGTCTGTTAGAAAGAGATAATAAGAGTAATTAAAAGAACATCCTTACTTCTTTATAGATGATACCCTGCTCTTTTTTTGACTTTAACCTTTCTGAAAAAAAAGCTTCAGTCAACTAAGATGATCGATATGATAAGGGATGAAAGATGAGAAGCTGTGGGAACTATGGGTTTCCCTCTTAAAGGAGATGAGAAACAAAACAAGTATGTATGTGTGTGAGAGAGAGAGAGATAGAGAAAGAAAGAAAAGAAGTAAATAGAACTATTAATCTTCTAGTTGCTAGGTAGATGAATAAATATTCGCGGCCATTTATTATTATTATTATTATTATTGTATTTCTTCACTGAGTGCGTGCATTTTCCAGAAATTCACGCAGATATTATTGCCCTACCCAGGCATATGACCTCTTAAGCGAGGAGTAGGTTGCACCCTTCACGCTCTAGAAGTTTATATTCATACTCTAGATTAGGTTAAAGAAGAAAGAAGAAAGGTGAGGAAGTATTAGATGAAGAAGCAGAACAAGGGAAGTGATTACTTAGTAGCTACTAAAAGCTTAATCTTGTATTACCTCATATTCGATAGTACTGTTAGTTGTAGAATGAAGGAGTTGGGAATAATTATATAATATTCGTCTAACCTTATGTGTCTAGCAATTTGACCTAGACCTTCTTCAATAAGGAAATAAAAGTAAGTAAAAAAGACTCGGTAGGTATATAGGTAATCTCTCAACCCTAGATACTTATTCATCTTTGACAATCTTAGGACAATAAAAGCAGGGAGAGTTTAGCGGAGACAAAAAATAAACAAATAAGTAAGTAATAGCTTTAGGCTATTGTTATGCTTGTTTGATTAGATACCTGCGAGTTCTCATTTTTAAATTCAACTAGAAGAAATCAACCACATTCGCGAACTCTCGTAGTAGATCTGCCTCGATTTCATCCATATCTGACATATCTAGAGGCATGGGAGGAAAGAGGTTCGATACAGAGGGTACTTTGGAAGACTCTGACTCAATGGCAGCGTTGTTATTATTTCCTTGGTATGTTGTAGAGCAACTCCTAGATTGGTGATTTTGGTTATTTTTAACTCTTTTGGGACTTTGAAGTTGCACTTCGTCTGTGAATGACTGGGCTCGTTTCCGGGAATTGGGATCATTTGAGGCATTCTGTTGGGATTTTACTTCTATATCTTTCTGTTGTGACATGGGAGCTTTCATGTCCTCTATGAAGAGCTCGATATTAGGATTGACTTTCCCTAGCAGCTTATCCGATGAATAGTTGACTGGGAGCAAGGCGTTTTCGTGGGTGTTGTTTCGATTTTCGCCGAGCTCAAATGTGACCTTTCCAACTGGCTTAGAATTGCCAAATATCAAGGCTGACGGCGAAGGCATATCATCAAGGCTATCATATCCGTAATCACTTGAGAAGCTATTGTATTGAGTTGTCAATTTGTGGCCAATGTCAGTCTCCATTCGAGCTTGAGGGAGCTCGGATCGGGGCTGCCTTGACAACTGCCCATCATAGTTGTCGTTGCTGCTCCCTTCTTGACTAGAAATTTCGATCACAGGTATAGTATGTTGATTCTTTTTAGCTATGCTTGTGGATATCTTTAGTTGTTGGGACTTATGATCTCCCTGATGGCTCCCTTCAACGGGTTTCTTGCTGGGCTTCGGCGGCTTATCCAGTCCCTCTCGACAACAGAGGTGTTTGCATCTGCCACACTGATTAGTAGTACACTCGTGATCAGAGGTCATTCAAGAAATGTTACGTTAACTTGTCCTTGCATTTGTGATTACACAACCATCGACCACTTTCTAGTTGTACCGACGTCACTTTCTTATTCATCGATTTTTGTTTTTTATTAGATTTTAATGCTTTTGATTGTGCTGCTTCTTTATAACTGGCACTTGGCTTCGTTTGCGCTTCATTGGAAGCTTTTTCTGCTAGATATTAGAATAATTTGGAAATTTAGGTGATATTCCGATTATCATAGAGAAGGAAAGGAGAAAAGATATTACCTGCTTCCAGAAAATCTCCAAAAAATACGTCGTCATAATCAAAGAGGTCAACCTTGGGTGATCTTTCTTGCAAGGCTTTCTTGTCCGATAAGTGTGAAACCTCACGTTTTCGAGCAATCTCCGGAACTTGTAGTTGTGAAGGGAACGAGAATCCGGAGAGATTTGGTTTCAATTCTGCGCATCTTAGAGTCCCCGCTTCTAAAATTTAGCAATTCGACCAATTCTCTCTATGTGTTGAGTGGGGGTCTTTATTCAGACATACCAATATCATCAGCCATTACATAGCAAGAAATGTATTGACTCGGACTCTGCAATTCAGTTCTGAGTAATATATCATGGCCACCTTGGATCTTGCTTGCACTATATCATATTAGCTAGTTGGATGAGTGTCCCAACCGGATGGTATTTCCACCGCACCTTATACGACGGAAATCAATCAAATGGCCATCAGAAGTTTCTGCAAAGAAGCAAATATGCACAGATCGTCCTTGGAAAAATGCCGGACACTTTTCGTTGAGGAAGCCAATCTCTGCGTTAAATCGCAAATTTGCTGGAGCTCCAGGTTTGAGATCCTAGTTGATATTAACGCGCATCTGTACAAGGTTCTACTACATAGCTTTCTTTACCTTTCCCATCAATTTGATAGTTACCCGAGGTTTTGGGAAATCGGATAAACGACCCAGCAATTTCACCCCAAAAGGTGGATTCTTGCTTAATATCATGTCGATTCGGTGAGGCTCTGTATGCTCCAGTTCTTCAATACTATTTATTCCTGCTGCTGATAGTTTCCGAACAGCCACGGTACCGATTTGCTCAATTTGCTTCATCTGAAGAGGAGAGTTATCCCAAACTCTAGCCCCAAGGCTCCTGGAGAGCTCTAATGCATTCCGAATAGTGATTGTGTCCTTGAGAGAGATTTGGCAATCTATAATACAACGAATCAGCCGGTTAACGTGAGAGAAGACAAAGTTCTTGTCCTGTTGAAATGCAAATTTATGCTTTTGAAACTGTTCACCACTAGGGAACTCGACTGCACCCAGTTCAGACTGGATAAGTAGCGAAATCTTATGGGCTGGGAGGGCAATGTCAACATTTATTGGAAAGTATATATCACTTGCACGATTTATCTCTTTGTATAGCGATTTTTCTCCTGCCTTAAGACGCACGTCATGATATTCTTCTGCCTGTGCAATCACTGAGAGCTGTGGCATATCATTAGTGGTGGTTTCCCGCTATGATTATCTCTGACTTACAATCTGTGATATGGTTGAGCAAGCCTCTAATGAAAGAAGATTTCTCATGGTCTCAAATCGTATATAGTATCGAGCCATAGCGTCTCCGAATGGTGTGGACTTAAGACCCTCATGTGTCACCAAACTGCATTCCCGCAAAAGTTTAAAATCTTTTTCACATATCTGCCGAAGCATTTCATCTTCATCTTCTTTATTGGCATCTTCTTTGAGCCTATAATAGGTTGGGTTTCGCCTCAACCTCACAAACAAAAATGTCCCAGCGAGCCAGTGGATGGCTGATTCGATACTTGTCACGTTACCAAGTCCAATCTCCGCGTTCAAATGGTCTATTAGGTTAAGATGCAAGCAGCTTTCAAGGCTTTCAGTCCCAGACACTAGCTTTTCGTAATGAGTAACGCGTTCTTTTCTTGTCAAGATAACGGCGGTTGCACTATCATCAAATTGAGGACGGCCAGCACGGCCAAGCATTTGCATAACTTCTAGATCCGAATATTCTTGACAACGACCATCTTGCCAGCCAACGGTGTTTTTTATGATCACCAGATGACATGGGAGGTTTACTCCAACAGCAAGAGTGGAGGTGCAACAGATTATATTAATATTTCCCTGTAGGAAGCCCGTCTCTATTTGGTGCCGATCCGAGGGGTCAAGACCAGCATGGTGAAATCCGACACCGGCATTGATGGTTGCTATATCAAAAACAAACAGATTAACTAACAATCACAGGATAAAAATTGCCTTACGGAAGATATACTCTTTAAATCAAGATTGTGAACTTCTATAGGCTTACTTGGCCCTTTCCACAGCCTCGCAGGAGGGTTCGACATGGACCATAAGCGGGCAAGTTCCTTTGCTGTAGCGACAGACGAATTCCGCGTACAACAAAAGATCATGATAGGCTTTTTGCAAGAATGAGTAGCAATAACGTCGGGGAGTCTAGCAGTATAAGTTTTAGAGAGCGGGGCCACACAGAATAGTCATTGGACTTACTTTGAATTGCACATCTTGTCAAAGGCGAAGTCATTGCTATGTGATTGATATCCATATACAAATCTCTGAAGTTTCACTGGACGAAATTCTTCTCCAAAATGTTCTCTATGCGCTGGCACATGCTGATTGGTAGCGCCCTTACCCAGCCAGGTTGCAATATCCTCGGAATTTGGAATCGTGGCACTCAGCGCAACGAAGCGAACATTGGACCCAATAGATTTCATTCGAGAGACGACTGCTTCTAGAGTAGCACCGCGAGTCTCCCTAAGAGTATGAACCTCATCAATGAGAAATAGCTTTATTAATTGCATCAACCTAGCATGATCTTTCCATTTTCTAGTCATGCTATCCCATTTCTCAGGCGTCGTTATAATTATTTGGCTGTTTTGAACGTTTCTCAGCTGTGTATAGTCGGTATCGCCAGTGAGCTCCGCACACTGAAGGCCAAGGGACTGGAATTTCTTATTCCAGTCCCGGAATCTTTCAGAGCAGAGAGATTTAGTAGGGGCTTGATAAACGACTTTGAACCGTTCTTCTTTCAAGCTATGAAGCAAGCGGCAAATAGCCAGTTCCATAATAACTGTTTTCCCACTCCCAGTAGGCGCTGAAAGAACGACATTATCGTCGCTTTTATATACAGGTTGAAAGCATTTCGATTGGACAGCATTAAACACAGGGAAATGGAAAAGCGATCGGTAATTATCTGGGAGTTCACGCACTGACAAAAGGACAATGCCTCGACTAGATACTGGAATATTCTGAAATGTCGCAGTCTGGTGAGCAAGTAATGAATGCTCGGTATTGGTATGAGACAAAGGCAAATCAAATCCGTTAGAACTGAACTTCGAGACCTGTAGCTGTTTTCCGAATTCCAAGTCTCGTTCTTGGTGAGGTATGTTGGTTCTTGTATTTTGAAGCCTAGCTAATGGGCTAGAAGAAGATCTCTCGTCGAAATCCGATGAGCTTGAGCCGAGGGCTCGATGAGGCGTTACCTGAGAGCCCGCTTGTTTCGTGTTAGCCGCGACTGAAGATACATACCATAAATTGTATTGAAGAAAGTAGGTACAGAGATATATAGATAGGATACTCTATTCGTGCAAGAATCTTACTCACAGTAAAAGAAACGAGAGAGTTGCTGCGGCCTTCGTCCTTCCTGATTGCTCTCTCTCGTTTCTGTATATGAAGAGGACTGGAAACTTCCCCCCGTTGTATCGGACTGAGCGAGCAGTTCTAAGTCTTGTAATTGTCAGTAAATTCAAACTATCTCATAGAGTATAAGCCGCGGGATGGCTAAATCTCCTCACCAAAGGCATCGAGCTCAAGATCATTGTCTTGACAAGGACGAGAGCCCATATCAGAAACATTCTTCTCCAGTTCGTCTCCACGAAAACTTCTTGAAATAGATCGAGGCTGCGCTCTTCTGGAAATTTTCTCATCTATTGTGTTTTTTGAACTATTCGATGGGGGAAACTGTCCATTAGCTTTTCGTTTCAAAAAGGAGTATTGATTGGCGAAGACAGAGGGTTGATCAATCCTTCGTCCCATGTTTGTTCTATTATGCCCACCCCTAAAGTTTAGGTAGTAACCGTCAATGAATCTAAATGATAAAACTGAGACCACACAGTTTAAGAAAAAAAAGAATTCAAGCACTTTGCTCGTAGGTAATTGACGGCAGGGCGGCCAGGTGACTTGATAAGAGACGGCCACGTGCATATCTATATATGAAATGTGAAGTATTGTATGTACTTGAACTCTCATTCATCTTTATCGTTGTAGCGAACATGACAATGATAGGGGCGCTGTAGCCATATGCCTCTCGGTACTTTAATAAGACGATAGCTAAGATAGCCCAACAAACAAGTCCAAGGAGTCTATCCTATAGGCGAGAAAGATACAGGGCAGTAGAAGGTAGGAGGTAAGGCACAAACTGTTCTATTCATTATCAAATAAAAGGGCTTCATAGATCCTATCCACGCAAATTCATTTACTTCTCTTGTTCTGGAATGAAAGAACTAGAGGAACGTACAATATTAACACAATAAATAATATTCATAAAAATTTCATCAACTTGCAGTAATCTCATCAGTATTTTTTTTTTTCCCTAGAAGAAACTGTCACTAGCAACTCGAGACGAGCTGACCTTCGCTACACCTGGAGAAGTAGGTCTTGAAGTTGACATGCCAGCATCTGATAAGAATGGCGTGCCAGGGAGCTTAATAGATATCTCTCGCGGTGAAGACGACGACGATGAAAGATCATCACTTTTGCCGTCTTTCTCATAGCGCTCAATATGAATTGGGGGTGGACGGAATCCTTGGCGCTTATTTGGGGCATTTCCGGAGCCAGGGCTGTCGCAGAGATAAGTAGCTACAAGTACCAAGAAGGCACCAAGGAGAAACTAAAAGAGTGTCAGTACTATTTATATAGTAGGTCAGTATATGCAATAGCATTGGATAGCACATACCGTCACAGTAAGGTCAAATTCGAAAAGCCAGATGCTCCCCAAGGTCGTTAGAACAATGCTTGTAGCGGTGGCTACATTTTTCGTATCGGTATATGCATAACCAATCGAGAATGATGCAGCGATTCCTCCAATTGCTTGTGCAAGGATGGTGGCCCAAACAACCCAATTATATCCCTCAAAAAAGCCGCCAATGGCAATCTGTTCACCATCCAAGAATATCACACCAATAAAAAGAGCCGGGAAAATTGAATAGATAGCTAGCTGCACATTACGGACCCAAACAGACGTTGACCTTGCGCTGTCTTTTACAACCTTTTCAAAATATATACCTGCAAGGCTAGATGCTACGCAGGCCCCGATGGTGGCAATAAGACCGATAGTAGCATTTAACCGAGGATTCGCGGACAAGATATCTTCCTGAATTCCTTGGTATGTTGCGGAACGCTTGTGCAGGTTACCGCGATCTTCTCTTGCGGCTCTCCATTCTTCCAAAGAGCGTGGGAAGTCAAGATGAGTAGCTCCATCCTCGAGAGACATCTCATCTGAAATGCCCAAAGGAAGTTGCACCAGCGCAACGCCCACAAGGAGTAGGAGGAGCAGCCCCCATTTGCGGAGTGAAACGTTCCTCTTCAGCAATATTAATCCAAATATAGAGCTCGCGATGAGCTTCAGTTGATATGACACCTGGAATGTGGCCGCTTGCAAATTTGAGAGTGCGATGTACTGTAGGGAGTTGGCGAGAGTGTAGAGGCTAGCCGGGATCGCAAGCTTCCAGCTATCACCGGAGAAGACGGCTGATGTAAGGGAAAAGAGGAGGGATGTTGCGGGCACGGAAGGGGGAGCTGATTTTGAGACTTCGTAAAGTGCTATGGTGAGTGAAACAGCAAGCTTGACGACTTCGTTGAAAAATACAGCAGTTGATGTGAGGTATCTTTTGCCTTCAGCAACCGGCATAACCCTTGAATAATGTGCTATCTATGTGGACAACCAAAATCAGCGATCAACTAGAGTAAATAGTGAAGGGAAAAGAAACCAACCAATAAAAAAGTGGTGTATTGCGCCGTTAGCTACAGGCGAATATTTTGGTTAGCAGGGGCTATTCTGATTGTCCTTCCTGGATTGTCTTTCCAGGCGAAAGACAATGCCACTTCATGTTCAGCACTTTAATTTTCTAGCAAACTCACCAAAACCCATGATAAACGTCTCCACGCCGGCTCCGGTCCAGAGGGTTGTCGGGTACCTTCCCCCATGCTGGCAATGGCGTCCTTGTAAGGAACACGTTTCGAAGCGTCAAGTCTTATAAGGTGGAAGCAGATATAATATATATAAAAGACGCTTGCAAGACTAGCTCAGAGGTTGACAGGGGCTCGTATTGGTCTGCCGAGGATGTTTCATGCAGTTTTGTGCGCGTGGAGTGAGAGAGTTAGGTTGTGGGCGAGGCCGCCGACTAGCGCTTTGGCCGCTAGTAAATGGGGCTAGCGCGATGAGGGTCAACGACCCTAAGGGCGGGCAGAAAATAATAATACCGCAAAACAAAGTCGTTAATAATAATAATAATCAGTTGGATGTTGACAGAACAAGATCTTTTCGGTTTCAGAAAGTAGCGGACACCGGACCCTTAAACTATCGCATTTTATTCTTTTTGGGCCGAATTGGGCGGTGTGGATCACGAGGACGGAACACCGTCACACCTCTTAACTATGGGGGTATGGGCCTATTAGGCACTATTTCGGAGTTGTCGTTCCTTGGTCCAGCCATCGATTTGTTTGGTCGTCGTTCGCTAAGCTATCCTTAGACGGACGTTTCCTGGGGAAGTCTGACGTCAGGACCAAAAAGGGGGAAGTCACCAAGCCACCTTTTTTCACCTTATTCTGTTATGATTGGGTAGACAACAATTCAACATCAGTTGACGATCGTCTATTCTCGAAACCCTATTTCTCTAGGTAAGTACCTAAGTAATTAACCAATCCAATCATGCTCCAAACTGAAGTAATAATGGAATAATTCTAAAAAAACTTCTCCCTGGAGTAAATCAATCGATACTTTGAAAGGTGAGTTTATGTTATTTTTATTTTATTTCCTCAGGGCCATGCCATGTTTATCATAGGTCTCTCTTTTTTTTTTTTTATTTTCCAAACTACCATGCTCTAGTCAATCGGTCCTCTGCGAAATAAGATTGGGAAGTTTGGTAAGAAGCAGAGTCCAGCGCTTCGGGGTGACAAATACATCAAAGAATTAATAATTAGGGCAGGGAGGGCGTAATGTGTGATGATTCTATCTCAATACTAAGTCATTAATTGTTAACATAAAGGATGATAAGGGTGAGCTAGCATGAAAAGAGTGCGGATCGTAAAATATGCAAGAGAGAAGAATCCTCAGTGTACTGCTGTCACGTTGCTTGTATCGTTATTCCAGCCCAGCGCCCATATGGGAAATTCAGTTTTGTCTTTTGGTGTATCATCAGTGCCAAGGACGATCGCCTCGCTACTGTCTGTGCGTCTCCTAGAATGTTGCTTCTGTACACTGGGAATGGGAGGAGGAGGTCGGCGTGGAGGCGGCTTCTGGGATGGGAGAGGGGAGAAGCGATGAATGGGAAGAGATGTGGCTATAGGAGATGCTCCACTGGTAGCAGGGGAGGGAAGGCTTTCTGAATAGGCAACACTGGCTCGAGGTGACGGCCCCGTGGTCACCGTTTTCTGCCGAGTGCTTAAGGATGATCCTCGGGAGGTAGGAACACCCTTATCAGTAGAGTGAGCTCCTACAATTCCTCGTGCGGAGCCAGGAGGGGGAAGGCCAGGGCTTAAACGTAGAAAGGATGTATCAGAGCAGTAGAATGAGTCCCGCGAGGGTCCCGACATTATGGAGTGTTGGTCTGGCTCCAATCCACCGTTGTATTGAGTTTCGTTGAAAATACTCGGGGTAATTTTGCCTTGTCGCTGTCTCACGGCTTCAAGCAAATGCTCTTCCTGCCTCGTCACTGCGATAACTCGGCTCCTTCTATTGTATTCCTTTTGAGACATATTAAGGCTTATGTTTGAATTTCTCATTTGACTGAAGATAGGGTCATTGTGGAAGAAGTCCGGCTCAAAAATAGCAGGGATACCGCTTGAACGGCGAGATTCAGATCCCTTCGTTACAACGGACGGTTTCGACGCTGATGAAGCTAAAGAGTCACGTTTGGTGTTCCTGGGTTTATGGTTTGGGTAAGGTTCCCGGCTAGTCGTAGATACAGGGCGTTGCAAACTTCTTAAAGTCCCCTTTGTTGCTTGGGCGGCTGAAGCAGTGCAAATTTCAGCCTCAAAATCTCCAAATGTAGCCACACTATCTCTTTGGCTTTTGATCACTTTACGTTCCATTTTGAGTATGTCCTCATCCTCGTCTTCATCCTCGTCCTCGGATGAGGAGAGACAAAGTACACTTGAGTGGTAGAGATCAGAGTTTTTCAAGGTATTTCTACTGCTCTTTTTAGACACCACAGGGCTCTTTTTGGCGGGTAGGGGTTCATGCATCCCAGAGTGTAGTATTCTCTGTGCACCCGCTGTAGCATGTTTGGTGTGGCCAGAATATGCTCTGGGCGGCCGATACATATCCTTGCCCAAGTCTCCAAAAGAGTTTTCTGACGCAACTTCTCGTGAAGTGCTTTGGGACGATTTGGTAGACTTTCCGGATTTTGCAGACTTGATCGACTTCGAATCGTTCTTTTGTAGATGCTCTCGACTGCGCGAGCGGAAATTCAATAGGCTATACCGAGCCCGGTCGGCTGAGCGGAGGGGTGGCTGCTCCCTTTCCAGAGTCTCAGCCATCTCGCCTGTCCGTGTTGTATGTTCTGTGTATGGCTCAAGCCACTTTAGGCCTTTTACATTACCTGATGGAGCATTCCCAGTAGGAGAATTGAGGACACCGTTAAGTTTTTGATGGCTGTCGCCCTGGTAAGCAGATACTCTTGTCGGGGGTACTTTGGTGAGTTTCCTTCCAGGTGAGCGATTCTCGGATTTTCCGGGCCTTGCTGCAAACTGTTCGGATACGATCGAGATCTGAGATGGAGAAGACGTCAATCGCTGGGGTGAAAGAAGTGGGGCGTTCCCAGCCTGCGGCTTGGGGAATAGCAAAGACAGGTCGATTCGAGGAGGGCGACCTTTTCGCTTTCCTGCGTTTGTTCCCTTTGGCTGCGAAGGGGTCGAGTGTAGTTCGGTATTTGGGGGTCCCGGGATACGATCTGTTAACAAGCCAAGATCTTTCGCAGCCACGCCAAAGCTCACATTTGAGGAAGCGGGCGATTCCCGTGAGCTGTAGTGGGAGTACAAAGCTGACGAAGAGTCGGACTGGCGAAGCTTGTTGGGGATCTCTGGGACCGCAGGGGTAAAGTCCTGCCTCGCGCGGTAATTTTGTCCCAGCAGAGGCGATGATGCTCGAACACGGAGGGACTGAGACGGGCGATTCTCCTTGGAAGGGAATAGAGCCAAACCTTCATTTTTCTTTGACTTGATTTCCGGCGCTTTGAGGAAACTTGGGCGTCGTCCTTTTTTTCCCTCAGAGGACTTGTGGTAATCGTGATTCAGGGAAATATCCGCAGTTCCCAGTATCTTTTGGGCCTTCTTTCTGGATCGCATGTCATCCTGATTGCTATTTCCCGAAAACATTGCGCCTGTTGGAGCATTCACACTGGATGTTCTCAGAGGAATTTGTAAGGATGTCTGGGGCATAGTGGGATCCCCGCCTGTTCAAAGATTTTTTTTTTTTTTTTTTTTTCTTTCCTTTTTGTTTTTATCTTGGATGGTGGACCTGCCTCATCCCCGTGCTGCAACAATGATAACGAAAAGAGAGAAAGTCGAGTGACCGCTTTTTCCGTGGGGTTGTGGTACTGGTAATAATAATACTAATAATGGGAAAAGCAATACAATAATGGACAGGGCGTTCTCTGGTGATGTGTATCTTAAATTCTTAAGGCAATTAATAGACGTAGTTTTGGTGCCCGTTTGCCTATCACTTCAACGAGAACTTTTTTTTTCCCCACACTAACAATTAATCGGAGAGTTTGGGATGCGACAGGCGTAAGGGTTGTTTATTCCGGAAGCGCCACGCAGCCTTAGTTTGTAAGTAAAAGAGTGAAAAGATAACCCCCTTTTAGTATCATAAATGAAGTATTGGTCTTTTTTTTTTTTTTTTTTTCTTATTCTTTGTCTTTCCCGGATTTCCGCGGTGGTGAGAAGGAAGGACAGGTGTAAGTACAAGAATCAAAAAGACAAAGGACCAAAAGTGAGAGATAGAAAGAGCAATATAAGAGAGTGACAATGCTCAACAGCCTTGGAGACAAAAGAGAGAGAGAGAAAAGGAGAGGAATATAATTAATACAGAAATGAATTAATGCTGCAGTGTCAGGAGCAGCAGGTCCCGGTTTTAACCAGGGAGGGTAGAAGAAGACTAATTCGAGAGTGGGTTCACTCACTCACTTGACTACTGAACACTCCCAGGAAAGTCTAATAAGTAAACCTTCTCTCTCGACATGCTGGTATTTCTTCAATTCTCTCTTCTCTGATATAAGTCTCTGTACTATTTATTACTATTGATTAATTTACGATTCTTCTGCATTATAATGATGAGGATGAGGAAGATATTGATTATGATTATTGTTTTTTTATTTTTTTTCTTATACATACACCTTTTTTTTTTCTCTTTTATTTTTATTTATTATTCTTTTTTTTTAACTTTTTTTTTTTCTAATTAACTCCGCAGAATTCCGTACAAGTGGAGGACGAAATGCTGTTGGATCCATGGATAGGTAGCAGTAGTGTTTTAAGGGGCAGCAGACGCATGAGTTCAATGTGGCCAGCCAGACGTATACCTCTCACACTTCTCCGTACACACAGGAGATCCGCATGGAATGCCGTCCTTTATCTTGAGCCTAATTCGCTCGTGTGTGGAGTAAGTGGGAATCAATGAGGATCAGTAGTTAGTTGTTGATGGTGACTAGGGCATAATAAGTGGCAGTAACTAAAGAAGCTCTGCACATCAGGTAGTTAGTAGAATCCAGTCCCATCAACTCCTTCGATCCCAGGATTTGCCACACGGTACTAGTTACGAGTTAGCGGGTAAGTAGTCGGTGATAGGTAATCATAATATCCCTCGTTGCAGCCCTGCTGTGAAACACAACAATTCCCATTATGACTGTTCTTTGTGGAGGCCATTAAGGTTTCCTCCAGTTTCTTCTTATTAGATATTGTTTGCTCAAAGTTTAAGATCCAGTCTTTGCTCCCAGCTTTCCTCAATTGTCCAAGATTAGCAGCTTCTCATCTCTTGACACCCAGGCATTTTATTTACTTCACAATGAGTATTATTATTTATCTTCTTCTTCTTCTTTGATCCCTGGCTCGAGCCCCGAGACAGAAAATGGCTGAGGCTAGTGCTAAATTAGCCAGCTGGGATTATCGCTGTCATGCAGCACTCCAGACTAACCTCAAAGGAATCACCTCTAGTTTTTCCTCCTTGCTTTTTCCATTGCTTCCTTTTTCCTTCTCTTTTTATCCCTTCAGGGTTCTAGCTCACTTCTCACTGACAATAGTTGATGCATACAATAATAATCTTTCCCTCTTTGCCCTGACACGTGTTTTGGTCCCTCCCAACGTTTCCACCCGTTTGAAGAAGAGCCGAATATTTAATCATCACCAATGGAAGAATTCCACTCCCACAAGAAAGAAAGAAAGAGGTGGAAATAATAGATATTAATCTATTCTTGAATAGCCCACTCCACTACTCCGTACTGACCACACAAATCCCATGCCCATGACTCCGGAGCACACCATTAAAAAAAAAAAAAAAAAGGGGGGGGTGAAATCTTAGCGCCCTTTCTCGTCATTGAATTGTCTCTCTCCACGCGTTCTACCTTCTAACACCACTGATCGATGGGCACGATCCCGCTAAAGTCAGGAAGAACTACGGATAACTACTCCTTTGCCCGCTCAGCCGTCCCTTGAGTCTCTTCCAATAAAAAACGCAATCTACGCTGATCGTCATCCCAAACTCGCCAATGCCAGCCTCGGGCGGAAGAAGGTGGAGTCTCACCTCAGAATCTCCCGCAGTCCCGATCAAAATCATTTAATAGTCAGGCTGACGCCTATCACACCCATAGACCCATAGCAGTTACTACAAACGGAATATATCTACTCTGTATTCGCCTCTAAGACTTACTTATAGTGGCATGTGGTGTAGTGTGGTGGGTTAGGATTCGGAATTCGCGTAAAATCATTTCCAAAATACTCTAATCCTCTGTTGCTCTCCCTTCGCTTGTGGGTGCTCCCTTGACGATCTCCCAAAGCGTCAAAAAATTTCTGGAAATGGTTTCCATGAATTTACTTAATGAATCAAGATATGACCATTCTGGTCCTTCCCATCAAGTAAAGTTGCAGAGCAGTCTGCCAGACTTTATATACGCCGTTTCGGACTACTGTCATTCAGCCCTTGCTTAAAGCCTCAAAACCCTATGCCGAACTATTGACGATTTATTAAGATTTATTTTCGTGCGACTCGCCCCAACTGCTCTAGAACCCGAGGTCTCCTCCCCATTTAGTTTCACACGCTTTGCCCGACGGGAAAGACAAAACAAGGAACTCATCATAGCCTGTAGTTTTCAGATGCACTAACCCTTTCAAGAATCGCTCCGTCTCCGTCCTGCAGATCCTGAAAAGTTCTAGTCATGCTGTTTACCCGAATAGTCTATTCCGTTCCAATCCCGCATCTTGTACCTAGTGTCTCGGGCGCGTAAGAGCTCAGCCCTCCAACATCCAAGGATCAATCACAACATGCAGGGGCATCAGACACGTATAACAAATTTCCGTTTCATCTCGCTACCCGCTAGTGCGGCATACAACTCACACCTACTGGTGCTTTGTTCAACAGGCAAGTTGGTTGTCTTGTGGAAGGCCAGGCGAATCAAATGTCAACTCTCACATTTTAAACTGCAGCTTTCAGGCAGGTACAGGACGTACTACCTGGTAGTTGCCTCTGCCAGTTTGAGATTTATATTCCGAATTATGTTCCTATGCATGCCACTAGTTTATTAAAGTGCTTTTACCTACCGGTCTAACAAAGACCTTGAGCAAGCATTGTCATTGGTCAGCTCTAAAAGTCTCCAAGCTGAATCAATATTACCAAGATGGGTAAAATGCCATGCAACTAAAAGATACTGGGCACTGTACAATACTACAGGCGCCTCTTTACTTTTTCCTATTCAGCTTGATTGCTACCCAAGGTAGGTAGCTATCCCTGGAAGAGGGTGATAACACACCCAACTAACCATCATCTCTCTCTTACATTAACGTACACTACTAGACAGCATCATATAATTTCAGCCAGCCCACTATCCAAAATTCACTGTTATTAACCACGATAATCTGATTATTGTCACCGCTAAAATATAGCCTATAAACATCGTATCTACATAGATTAGGTAGTCCTTACCTTGGTATTCACCTTGACGACTACCGATTACTTATCTACCTACCTACCTACCTACCTACCTATTGGTATGGTAACTTGCATAATTAATTTGCTTATACCATATAGCCCCCATATTCGCACCGAAAGTCTTTGTACAGTACATGCTACCCCAGTACAGCTCTATTCTACTAGTAAATAGATATTACCTCAATGACGGGAGGGCCCATCCCAATTTAATACTTGGTATGTCTATATATGTATGTACATAGACCAGAACCAGAACCATAAGCAGCACCTAGAACGTTTGAACAGTTCGACATCTTTAACTGTTGGCTAGCTACCTTACCACGGCAAACGAAGATAATGGGTGGATGATCTACTCGTAGGTATCAGTAGGTATGAGAGTCCTAATAAGCTCAATTGAACTAGCAATTGCCACACCTCACTAGATCTCTACCTAGTAGGCACTAGGTTAATTAGGTTTGGTAGGTAGGTAGGTAAGTAGTAGGTATGGAGGAAGCATGATTATTCCCCACACATTGTCAACATATTACACACACACACACGCACACACAGAGCCTTGGGCTCGGACCATTTCCAAGCTCTGGCCACTGCAAATTATTTGTCCGACCTTTTCCCCCATATACCTCATTAGGCATGTCTCTATTTAAGGAAATGATAGGTAGCTTCAGGATTGGACTACTACAACTGAGTATTCCGTAACTAGAGTATATCAAACATTTTGGGTAAGATCACGCCCCGCTATTGCTAACGCTAATGGTGAACAAGGACCGACCTCAGGGGGAAAGGAAGGGGAGGGGAAGGGGAAGTGGAAGAGAAAAAAACAGAAAAGAAAAGAAAAGAGCGGCAAGAGCATTAAAAAAAGAACAAAAAAAAAAAAAAAAAAAATTAACCCCCCATGGGGTATTCGGTAGGGAGAGAATAACAATGTCAACTCCTCAAATACTCGTACAACTCCAATAGTTATTTGACTTTGGCTGGGCAGTATTTTGAATTCGGACTTCATTTTTAGCCCAGGTCGATTAATGGTTGATTACTGTTTTCGCTCCGGAAATATATGGCTCCCCGGCTGAGTACAAAATCTCATCATCAGCTACTTTCACTGCCACTTGTATCTGCCCCGACATTAATGAGCTTGGAGTAGTTGCTAATCTTTCGCTTTTTCCTTCCGCTACGCCGAAGCCCATCGGCCACCATATCCCGAGGGCCGGGTGTCGCTTGCTTAGAAGCCACTACAACCTCGGGCTCATTCTGTAAATCTCTCGTCCGTTTTCGGGTCGAACGTGGGGTTATGTTCTGGGAAAGTTCGCGCGTGGACGGAGTTTTGATGCTTTGTTCTACACTTTCCGTAGCACAGGCCTCACTGATATTATCCAAGGCTGTCATCCTATTCCTTAACCTCAAGGTATTCGGCAAAATTGTTGAACCGTCACTGGTAGGTTGCTGATCATTCGGGTGACCGCGGCTCGGGATATCTTCGTTTTGGGAATTTTGCCTAGTGCGGTCGTGCTCACTAGTAACAGGTGGACTAAGTGCCTCGAGCGAATCTGATGGAACATGTTTTGTATACTTGGAAGTACTATTAGCATAGAACAGTAAGTACAACTTCGAAGATTAGACCTACATGATGTTGAATCTTAGCCAAAGGATCAAAGATTTCAGTTTTTATTCTCTGCTGTACTTCCTCTGATGTCGGAACGTAAAATTTCGGCAAGCCTTTGCGCAGAAATCCTTTAGTTTTGTACCCCGGAGTCGGCTGCAAAAACCTTTGCTTCCTTAAAAGGTTGGTGACATGAATGACGGTTTGTCCATCGCAGTCTACAATCGTCAACTTAACATACCAGATAAAGACAAGTTTGGGTTATCATACGGAGTTTTTCAGTGAATATCGATGTCCTAGCTGGGAAGCCCTCAGTCAGAATAATTCGGAGAGCCCTCCGCTGAAGAGCAAGATCATTTAGTTCACTGAGAAGGTGGGAGTCATTTGGCTCAAGAAGGCATTGATAGCAAGCATGAATGTTAGGGACTCTCGAGTCATTTGCATCATCATATCCATAGCAAAGTAAATGCTGCCGCGTGTGACAGAAGTCACATTTAATCTATCAAGTTTAGTTTTGATCTCGAAACCAGGAAGATATCGGTAGCTCACCATAGAAGGGTCTTCTCCATCCCAACCACATTGACATTTAATATCTGACTGGCCTGTTGCATCGACCAAACGGTCATTTTCGAGGGACGCTCGGAACTGCTTAATTTTGCCGACGGTTCTTGAAGAAAGGGCAAATTTGTTTATATCCTCATTAGGATAATTATTAACCTCAAGGTTATTCCCAGTTTTCATGGATTGGGTAGGGGCCAAGTCACTATCGGGAGGGCTGTCCTGGGTCTGTTCCAGTTAATACGATTGGTTTTACAAAGATAATTGCTGGTCAAACCCTGCTAGTGGTCCTTACAGGCATCATCATCATCTGCAATTTTTCTTTTTCAACAATGTCTTGGGTTGTCTCTTGAGAATTTGCTGGTTCGAGATTAGCTATTTCCAAATTAGTATGTGGAAAAGATACAGTACCTCCGCTGGCAGAGTTCTGGAAAAACCCCTTAGCGTCGTCAAATCCAATGTCTTCTGTTCGTTGCACTGAATCATTATATTCGATTTGGGAAGGAATCTCAGGCAAAGAGCCTGCTCCATCCACTTCTGGCCCAATCCATTTGAGAGAAGTCACTTTAAGCCCGACACTAACAGGGATTAGCAAACGTATAACAGGTGAATAGTACCCAAATACATACGTATGGCATCCGCTGTCCATTGAGCCACATGCTTGAGTTTCTTTTCTCCAATTCTCAGTTAATGGATAGTTGATTGTTCCATCTCGAGCTCCATTAAAACCAGGAGGTTCGTAATCAGGAGGGCAGTCTTCGGTATAGAATAAATGAATTCCCAGTATACGTTTGCCTAGCCTCAATTAACAAACATACTCTTGGGGAGGGCAGATTAAGTGGGTGTGTACTCGGAAGAGTTGGGAGAAAAGCGCTGAGAGTTATTAAACGCCTGACTATTGTTTCTAGACCGATCCTGGCTGTTTGGGCTGTTTTCATGTCAGCTACATAACCGACCGGTTCGATAGATAAGCTTTCGAGGCGACTAGGTAGATCTCCAAGACCTCCAGTATATTTGAAGGAGAAAGTATATGTTTCCAAAACGTTGTCCGGCGTTTCTTTGTCGACAAGAATTGTTAGCTGAATAGCTTCAAGGACGCTCTTGCTCAGAGCATCGAATATACCCGTTTCCTAAGTACGTCAGTAGGCTACCCAACGCAAACTTAAATCTTCTAGCATACCAGCGCATCAATAATGGTGTCAGCTTTGGGATCTGACCCACGAAGAATAACCTTCAATGGCTGACCTCTCTTACGTTTCCCAAAGGCCGTCTCCGAGCCTTGCCGGGGGTCATTAGAGCAAGGAATGCCGCCAATGAAGCCCTGATATGAAAGTTTTTGCTCTCGCAGGGCTTCCTTCAAGTCCCTGTCCTCAAAGCATGGAAGAGGTAAAAATTCGCTATCAGCGCGCATGAGACAAACTGTCAATACTCTAGATGTAGTGGGCATCTGACGAACCGAAGATAAAACAACGTGCCGAGCTGGTCATATTTATTAGCATGATATTAGCGGGAAGGAAGGGATAACTCACCGATACATGCAACATTATTTTAACCATTTCCAAGCTTTGTTGTTGCATCAAAGAGGAGCTCTCATAAGTGGTGGACCCCGGCCCGGATTGGGTCTGGGCCTGGGCTACTGAGTTCACGGTCGAAGAAGCATTGCCATTGATGGAGTCAAGGCGATCACGCGGTTGAGGGTGCGGTGACCTAACCGCTGACACCGGTCTAGTAAATTTGATTCGGACCATGATGCGCAGGTCAAGGGTTGTCGAACGCGGTGGTGATTGCGCGAGTGCACAAATGTTAAAGTGTAGGGGGAAACAAGTGGCAAGTGACGTGTAGAAACAAATAGTGCAAAATATAGGTACTGTCGGGTTTTCAATCCAGACTGACAACACGAGATAAAACCCCCAAGATACTTACCACGGTCGCGAACTTCTAGCTTACTTTACTATTAAGAGTTTTAGTTCCTTTTATTTAAAAGAGAAAGCTCCTCTAGACAAGGAGAAGCAATTCACTTTGGCTGTTGAAAAAAAAAAAAAAATTTTTTTTCGGAGTTTATTTATCGCTTTCTCCTTGCATCATGAGCTCTTTTGCTTTTTCTTTAGCCTATGGGTAACTCTCTATACGCCCCCCACTCTCTTCTCTACCTTAACTATGTGTTGTCGCTTTTTGTACAAATAAGGTCTTCGCTGGGCCTAAAGTTTTAACGATGAATAAGTCGGTCGTCGAATCTATATAAGCAGCTAACGAGCTAATAGTTTGTGGGTTCCTGTATTTCGATTGTTTTGGTTTACTTCCTAGAATCTTATATATATTTCAAAGCTCTCAAAATATTTATGGAGTTTTCATTCTCATCCTAAAAATCTTTTAGATACTCCAATGAAGAGCACACTAGTAGCAAGATCTGGAGGGAGACATGCAAATCTAAATGGAGAGCCTTAAGAAATGTTAGATATATCTGAACGGTGGTGATCGCATAAAAGCATTCAGCAAGAATGCATAGTATCCTATAAGCCGAGCAACTATTCCATCTAGTCTCCAACAAATTTCCCAAAATATAGAGAAGTAGAGAGAAATTATAGGTGCAGCTCTGGAATATATAGTTTACCCTGTAGGCAGGAATTGTGGACAAACATATATTAGATAGGTTATACAAGGGAAAGGAACGGGTTGCAGTTTCACAGCCAGAGAATGTAGTACCCATACCTAAAAAATCCTTTGCACTGCTTAAATAAAATAAGAAACTCTGTTTGGATAGATAGTAAATGGGCATTCACTTCATTTGTTTAGTCAAGAGAAACCCCGGTTCTTCTTAGCCAATCAAAAAAGCCATAGTAGCAACTGTGACGATCATTCTATCACACTACTAGTAGAGGAAGGTGTGCTTCGTGGAAGGCAACGGTGGTTTAATTGCTCGAATCCTGGATAAATGAAGGCAGAGAGGGTGGGTTGTGGAGACTTGAAGAATACCTGAGGAGTATACTAGTCATGAAAACACCTATTATCATAATTCTTACTTCGTCCTTCCCCGCAATTCCTTGAGGGGCAGACTCGACAACCAGCATGAATCTTCCTCTGGACACGACAAATGACAAACACAGTGGAAACATGCATGAAAAAAAATACCCTTAGAGGATACTCATCTATACTCATCTATACTCATCTTTCTATGGATGAGATGATTATCGCAGCTAGATTGCTATTGCCCCAGCATTACAGCGACCATTATCTATCTCTTAATGTTCGAGACTCAGGGCGGCCCCACTACACCACGTGATCCAGTTTGGTGGTGGCGCCAGGATATGGAGTCCGACACATGTCTGTATGTAGCTCCGTACATCTAGATACTCCTGTACAAGCATGGGAAAGAAGAAGAAAATTGAAACAAGGTTTCTCCTAATAATAGACATTACTTTCAGATCGATTCCACCGGGAAACCACCCTTCTGGGTTTTTACTAAATAGCCGGAGTAATGAAGAGAGGCACGAGAAGGAATGCAAGTAGGAGATGTATCATATGCACATTCTCTGAAAAGAGGTCCAGTTGAACGGTCACGATCTATGCCATGGTGGCTTTCCCTCAATCTGATTTGGTGACATGGAAAGTCCCTTGAAGGCCTTATAAACAATGACGAGACACACTTCTTTCATTGTTATCCTATCGTGTGCGGTGCGTTATGTAATGTTAGAGCCCCTCGGCTCCAAGACAATCAGATGATTGGGTTCCAAAACTTCAAGGGATGTAGGGAGACATGAAATTGTCAGTAATAATACCGCCTTGGTCCCATAATTTATGGCTTAATGCTTGGTCAAGTAATACCAAATTGGGGCTGTCAGCAAGCAACCCGAACAAGGGAGAAGATAGTAGCCGATTTAATTAACTGCAGAACGGCAAATTCTGAGCAGTTTTTGCCTTTGCAATTTCCAGTTGGTTTTGCTTTTTCTACAGAGCTTTTTTTTTTTTTTTTTCGAAGGAATAAAAATTTTTTCTACTTGCTTTGCTTTGTGCCTCTTACCTATTTATATTTATATTTATATTTATTTTTATTTTTTTTCTCATATTTTCCACCCCCTCCTCTTGTTTCCGCTACTGAGATACGAAAATTAATGCGTTATCAATCTCTTGGATTTGACTTTTGAAATCCACTCTCCACTTATCTCCTCATTATTTCGAGACTATTATTATTATCATTATTATTATTATTATTAGAATTATTATTACCTTTTTTTTTCTCTTTCTTTACGTTGCGGAGATCCGGGAAGGCACCAAATTGGGCTAGCCGAACCAAGAGAAGACCACGGCACTCCTAGTCAACTAGTAACCAAGTCTTCCCAGTATTACTACGACGCTACTGCTACCACTCTGCTACTAGAACCGACCTGAGGAGGCACAACCAACCACCTCCAGCTCCCTCGATCGTTCTCCGCCGCCCAACAACTCCTTGTTCCAGCACGCCACTACTGTCATCCTTTCTTCCTATCCTCCCATCTTTCACACCACACCTAGTACTTCGTCTTTCGACTGCAGTCCACCGCTTTAACCATGTTTTAACAAACATTTCTCCTTAATACTTTGGGCAGTCAGATGGTCTTGACGGGCGTGTACCGTGCTGACGGTCCCCATTAACTCTGGCTTGTTTCCCCAAGAAGACACAACACCAGCATCTTGTCCTTTAATAATACGTTTGATGATCAACGATTGCATCTAAATCCTAGATTTTCTAGGGACGACTAAATCAGCGCTGAGAGTCTGTTCAGACGCGTCTACATACATATCCACCCACATAACACATATCCGATACACTTAATAACTGTCATCGCGGAAGCCCTTGCAAGATGGATGATCATGAACATAATAATGGTTACGCCCATGGTGCTGCCTCCAGCGCCATCGGCCAGTTTTCCTTCGCTCCCGCTACACGAACCACCGTTGTCACGACCACGACTACAACCACAACCACGTTTCCTCCATTGTTTATCAAACCTCCTCGTGCAACGCGAGAACTCGATCCAAAGTTGTACCCTTTAGCGCTATCCCCTACACCATCGTCATTAAGGAATATTAAATTTGATCTTGGGGGAAGGCCTGTGGTGTTTAACGAGCCGGAAGACACTGCGGACACTCTGAATGAGGTATGGCACATGCGTGGCTTTATATTTTTTCTTGTGGCCCATGGTTTGCTTTTTTTGACTTACTGGTGAAAACTTGAGATCTAATATATATTTTTTATAGTTAAACGAGAAAACCGACGCGCTGAGGTCCTCTAATGGCTTGATCCGATCCATAACTTCGTTCACTTCAGAAGATGGCCAACTCCCTCGACGATTTGCCACCCCTAGAATTTCAAGCCAGCCATCCTCTATCCCGACAAGTTCTAAACGCCGATCATTAGCGGCTCAGGAAATGCACCAGGGGTCCCTAAGACCACACTCAAACCGAGTTCCGTCCGAGCCCGCAGTTCGATCCTTTCGTTCTCATGGGTCGACTCCATCATATCCCAGGATGGCCGGGTTGGCAACCCCGGAGACAGAGGTCAATAGTTTTAGCTCCGGAGAAAGCGTAGCCTCCAGGAGACGAATCCATAGCGCAAACTTTCCGCGGAGAGAAACTCTGCTGCGGTCACCTTTATCTTCGGAGGTTGAATCCCAGGGAGCTCTATCAACCATACATTTGAGGAAAGAGTCGCTGAGAACCAAAACCATTGTTTCAGAAAGAAATAAAGCTTTGGGACGTCCTTTGGATAGGGATTCCATGAATACAGTAGATGGAGATATTGATTCAAAGCAAGATGCATCCACCAGTCAAGATACCGAATTCGTTTCAGATGATGTTTCTCAAGACCGCCCCGCAGACTCCGGGTCTCAGCTCACTCTTGTAGATAGCATCGCTGCCCAAGATATGTGCTTGCCAAGTCCCAGCTTATCGCCCGTCGCAGCTATGAACGCCTTGAATGCCGACTCTTCTTTTGAATCCGCCGAGGAACAGGAGAATGAGACCGATTCAAGTTTGGAACAAAATGACTCGCAATTCACAGACTCATTCCGTTCTGCGGCTTCAAAATCTCGTTTGCCTAGCACTTCTCGCTCTGACCCGAAGAGTCTCGTAAATCCCGAGATCCCCCGTCCTTCTTCCTTGATGGATATCCCGAATGTTTTGGATTTTTTTGATTCCGTTCCTGAGGAGCTGAAGACTTACCTGATGTACCAGCTCCTGAGGCGCTGTCCTAAGCCGACTCTTCATTTTGTTGCCGATGTCGTCAATCCCGCCTTGAAATGCGATTTTCTTACCTTGCTACCACTTGAACTTAGCCTCAATATTGTCAAATATTTTGATGTCCAGACTATGTGCCGGGCAGCACAGGTATCTAAAAAGTGGCGGCACATCATCAACTCTGATGAAAAGTCTTGGAAGGAGCTATTTGATAGGGATGGTTACGTCCTTCCTGAGGGCGAATTAACACGCGCAATCAATCAAGGGTGGGGTTGGCAATTCCCCAGTGGTGATGAAGATTGGGAAAGGGACCTCAGCTCGTCTACGTTCATTAAGCCGGATCCAGAGGTTTCTTCTCAACCTGCTTTGTCACCGCTAGCGGGCCCAAGTGATAGGGCATTGATAGTGAACCGCCGACCAAAAAGAAAAGCCTGTACTCGTGTTTCTAGCCGTAAACTCGTGAAACGCAAGATTTCATCTAGTGGAACCGACCATTCCGACTCTTCCGACTGGAAAAAGGATATCTCTGCCGCGGAGGGCCCGTATGCTGCCGCAAATGCGGCAGCTGCAGCCGTTCCGTATCCCGATATTGGTATACCATCTCTTCGAGGTCTTCACCTTTACAAGTCTCTATACCAACGGTATCATATGATTCACAAGGCCTGGATGAAGCCCGAAGTTAAGCCTAGGCATATCGCTTTTCGCGCTCATGATCGCCATGTTGTTACCTGTCTCCAGTTTGATACAGATAAGGTTCTTACCGGTAGCGATGATACAAATATCAACGTGTATGATACGAAAACAGGGTTTTTGAGAGCAACCCTAGAGGGTCATGAGGGCGGGGTTTGGGCTCTTGAATACTACGGCAACACCCTTGTGTCTGGATCCACAGATAGGACGGTCCGAGTGTGGGACATTGAACGGTCAATATGCACCCAAGTTTTTCACGGTCATACCTCCACCGTCCGATGCTTGCAGATTGTATTGCCAGTTGAGGTTGGTAAAAGGGCTGATGGGACTCCCGAAATGATGCCCAAGGAACCGCTCATAATAACTGGCTCGCGAGACTCAAACCTTCGTGTTTGGAAACTTCCTGGGCCGGGTGATCCAATGTATAACCCAGGCGGACCCCACGCGGACGATACTGATTGCCCTTATTTCGTCCGTGTCCTTACTGGCCATCACCATTCCGTACGTGCAATTGCAGCTCATGGCGACACTTTAGTGAGTGGAAGCTATGACTGTACTGTGCGTGTATGGAAGATATCGACTGGGGAAACTTTACACCGGCTCTCAGGCCATTCACTAAAGGTTTACAGTGTGGTTCTTGACCACAAACGGAACCGTTGTATTAGTGGATCTATGGATAACATGGTCAAAGTTTGGTCATTGGAGACTGGATCCATGTTGTACAACTTAGAAGGACATACGTCCCTTGTTGGTTTGCTTGATCTAAATTGCGATCGCCTGGTATCTGCGGCTGCGGACTCTACCCTAAGGATTTGGGATCCTGAGACAGGACAATGTAAAAACATGTTAAGTGCTCATACAGGGGCTATTACGTGTTTCCAGCATGATGGCCAGAAGGTCATTTCCGGCTCTGATCGAACTCTGAAAATGTGGGATGTCCGGACGGGAGAGTGTGTCCGGGATCTTCTCACAAATCTAGGCGGAGTCTGGCAGGTTAAATTCAACGACCGTAGATGTGTTGCTGCAGTGCAGCGCGACAACATGACTTACATCGAGGTTCGTAAATATCACCGAACTCACAAAGCCTCTTCCCGTTCCTATATCTAATCATTCCTTAGGTTCTTGACTTTGGCGCTTCTCGAGATGGTGTGCCAAGTGATCAATTAGGTCGGCGTATTGTCGTCAATCGATGGGGTCATGAAGTTAGTGACACAGACGAGGACTATGACCTTTCTGATGGCTGACCTCACCCGAACTAATATCCCACGCTTCGCCCGCTGGCAGGGCTCTTCCTACCCGGAGATCTACGTTGCTCACGATATCCGACAGTGAGCCACGTTGTCTTCAATTCTCTTCACTTATTTGCACCCTCTTTCATCTCCATATACTCATGCCATGCAACATTTACGATACCCATTCTCACGGACTTATTTCTCACTATAAGACTTTGCATAGCGTGGTTAACAGCATCCCGAAACATGTTATTATGACGAACAGGCGTCTTGGCATTGAAAACAATCTTATTATTACTATTGTTGCTACTGTAGTATCTTCGTCCATCATATTACTCTAAATTCATGTTCTGCTGTGTGTGTTTTATATTTTCATCTCAATATCTTACATTCATATTTCATTATTTGGTGTCATAGATGATATATCAGCTTTCTTGCAACCTTTTTAACCTGCACCCTTCTATTGTGATATTCATGCTGTATAGAAACATTATTGATACCATGCATTTAATTGCCGATTCTCTCTTTTAGGGGACTCAAGAGGTAGCCTATGTAATTCTGTAGAAGTAATATTCGTGGGAACACTATTGCAATCTAGTAACCCTTACCGGCTGAGGGTTTAGCTGGGAAGCAAGTTGTTACTTCTCTAAGCTTTGATAATCATGCTCGACCTGGTAATTAAAGGGGGCGACGAGCAGACTTGGCCTAGTGAGCAGGTGTCGGTCATATCTGGGAAGATGATAGATCACTTGTGGCCCATGGGATAATGACTCTTAGCACATCGCATGTGTTGTTGGCTTTGTACTTCATGATTTTCTTTCCATTACTTCTTCGTTGACGTAGCGTTTAGAGTAGTTGTCACAGCTCTCATGCACCGTGCAATTGAGAGGGCCAATCGAGGAGTGTGATCGAGAGCCTTGATTTTTGGGTAAAGTGCCCCAGGCAACAACTTCAAGTTATATTCACACGCCGCTTGTTAACATGCAATCTCACCAAAGGTTGCCTTCGTGTCATGTGTGGCCAACAGTGAATATGGCTTCGCCTAGGAGCTTCCAGCCTCCACAGAACTTGCACACAAAGTATCTCGTCGCTCCTCGCCACGAGGATCGGCTATAATGATGTGTGAGAACTGCGATATGCTTTCCCTAGTAACGGTAATAGCGATCTTCCTTGCATCGACCTCTCTGCAATTCCATTCTAGTCCCACGGTAAACACGGGATCGTAGACTTGTAAACCTGAGGTTTAATAGAGGGGCTGAATTCGCAATTTTCGGTATATAGCCGAAACCTGAGCAGGCAGTCAAGAGCATCGTAGTTGTTTGACTGCACCAGGATTTTCACATCATTGAATCTCCAACATGCTAGTATCTACGCTATTTCGTAATTCCAGACGGAATAGTTTGAACAGGCGGCGAGGAGGAAGTGGTTGCAACATTTCCCTCGACATTGCCATCGAATCCGGCGGCGGAAAGAATAGCCCAACGAACGGAACTGATACCCAACGATTGTCCATGACCAATAGAGGTTTCTGCGCTACAAGTCAAAATCTCTCCTAGAGCACCGGGCCCCTCGACACGACCGTCAGGCTGGATCATTGGTCTCAAATTGTGGAGTATATTCCTCAGTGCGGCGACACCTGCTGCAGACGCCCCGCTTTTGACTTGACTTTTTCTCTTTGCGAGGACCTTGTCTACCTTTGAAAGGATTATCTGGTGCGGAATGGCATATTTCCGGAATAGCATCAAAATATCTTGATCCTTTTTCTTGATCCCGTGATGGCTATCGATTAGGATGAAGGCGCGTCGCAGCCTGTGAGCAAAAATTTCGGCTTTTATGTTAGAAAGCGCAGGTTAAAGAGCTGGGGGGGGGGTTCTTGTTTTCTTTCGAAGATTGTTCTTCTTTCTTAATTTCAACTCTTCTAGGGAGGTCCACTCACTGTTTTCTCCCTTGGAGATATTTCATAATCTCAACACCCCATTCTGTTCGACTTGCCTTTCCGTAACCAGGCATGTCGAGTAAAACAATCTTGGACTCTCCACCTTTCGTACCCCCTATCCCGAAAGCATTCATTTCTCTTGTTCGTCCGGGCTTGGAAGATGTCCAACATATTTCCTTGCCCATAATCGCATTTAATAATGAGCTTTTCCCGACGTTAGATCGCCCCAAGAAGGCGACTTCTGGCTCCACCGAGGAGAGAGGCGTGGTGCGGAATTTGGCAGCGGACCATAATTTGACTGGAGAATGACGTGATGGACTGAAGAATTTATCTGCATAAGCGAGTTTAGACTGATCTGGTATCTCAGTATCCCAGTAGTAGGAGATATCCGCTGGAGTCAATGTGTTTAGGAGAATTTTATTTGGGTTCGATTGAATGGGCGACGCGACGGTGGTGATCATTCGTCGCAGTGATTTGATTGAATTTTGGGATCTTGAGAAGGCTGTGCATTGGCACAATGGATTTCTCATTGTGAAGAACATGCTACCTTTTCTTAGAAAGGCTTGGTGGTAGATGAGGTGTTTGGCGAAATAAAGCATAATCAAAGCTTCTCCGGAAAATTTCCAGGATAAGCAAGTCTGCCGAAGAACTTGGCAAACTCCAGAATAGGATGTTTCCCGAACTCTCCGCAGTTGGTGACATCTTGTCGCATTATTGTGATATCTTGAATGTCTACATATCCCTAGTCCTATGGTTAATGCGAATCAATAGTTATCAAGATGATTAATGCTGTTCTTGTCTTTAACAACAATGGCCAGCCTCGCCTGACCAAATTCTATACCCAAATCGTGAGCCACCTAAACCCCGCTTCTCTCCCAAGGCCAACGATCTAATCGAATATGAACTAGGATACTCAAACGAAGCAATCTCTCATCGCCCAAATCTACGAGCTAGTAGCGCAACGCCCACCAACTGCTTGTAATTTCCTCCCTCTACCTCCGTTGCTCGCACGAGGCGCAAGTTCCAACGCAGGCACTGGCCCCTCGGATGCCCCAGCCCAAATTACCTACCGTACATATGCCACTCTGTCATTTATCATGATCTCCACATCTACAGAGTCACCACTCGCTCTGATCGATTTGATTCAGGTGTTTGTTGAGTCTCTAGACAGGATTTTCGAGAACGTCTGTGAGCTGGATCTCATCTTCGGCTACGAGACAATGCATGCTGTCCTGAGCGAAATGGTTGTTGGCGGTGTTGTAGTCGAAACGAATATTGATAAAATTATTGCGGGTGTTCAAAGCCAGGAGGGCTCCCTAGGCAAGAAGAGAGCTATACAAGCGGCTAGTTCTGGGGTGGGTCGAGGCGCTCTTTCTGGTTTGAGTGCTTGGCGGTGATGATGACGATGGAGTATTGCTGAGTGTTTGTCGGCATTGTTTGTTCTTTTCTGGTCCTTACTGTGGTGTTGTTCATTCAATCGCTCTACTAGGTGCATGCATGGCATAGAATTTCTTAGCTTGGATAAATTTGGGATATGGCGTTATGGTATAGTACGGAGGCTATGAGTTAGCTTTCAAGGTACTATTATTGGCTTGATATCAATTAATAATATATTCATACTCGATAAAGCTCGCTATTATACTCGATAATCGTTCTCACGTTTAGCACTAGAACGACCGATCTATTATAGGAAGGCTATAAATTTCCTAATATGGAATTAAGGGTTAGCCCTGGATCACGTGAGGTGAGGGTCTCGGTATCGGCTAGCTTATTCTTCCGTACTAGCGCGACCCACGCAAGCGACGGCGTCCTTTTCTTGCGGCACACAAAATTCATTCACTTTCTTTTCTTTCTCTCCTCTGTCAACCCCGTCAACCAACGTCGCAGCGGATCAACAGTCGACAACAATGGTAAGCACTTGATCAGTCCAGTTAGAACCTTCTATTTGTAAAGGAGCTTTCGATCGACTCTTGCGATATGTTGTTGTGAGGCAATTCGTCCTGCGATCATCTCGCAAAGTTTTCGAAGCGAAATGCAATAGAAAAAAAAAAAATTCCATTGATTGCACAATTCCCATCAGGGATGCGAGCGTCAATGATGACCTGGCTGGAGTTCACAAGAGTTTAGTGTAAAATCTAGACTTCTTGTGTTCTCTCTAGAGTTCAAGGAAGATGCAGCACATGGTTTGGACAACAAGCTGATCTTCTTTTCTCAATGATAGCCTCCCAAGTCCGGAAAGAAGGCCGCTCCCCTCCCCTACCCCCAGGGTAAGGCTGGTGCTAGCAAGAAGGGCCCCAAGGTACGTTGTGCACCCGCTCCCATCGCTAATTGAAGTCCAAGGGAGAAGAATCTGACGATAGTTGTTAGAACCCCCTCATTGAGCGCCGCGCTCGCAACTTCGGTATTGGCCAGGACATCCAGCCCAAGCGCAACCTCGGCCGCTTCGTCAAGTGGCCCGAGTATGTCCGTCTCCAGCGCCAGAAGAAGATCCTGAACCTCCGCCTCAAGGTTCCTCCTTCCATCGCTCAGTTCCAGAACACCCTTGACCGCAACACAGCTGCCCAGACCTTCAAGCTCCTCAACAAGTACCGTCCCGAGACCAAGGTTGAGAAGAAGGAGCGTCTCCACGCTGAGGCTACCGCCGTTGCTGAGGGCAAGAAGAAGGAGGATGTCTCCAAGAAGCCCTACAACGTCAAGTACGGTCTCAACCACGTTGTTGGCCTTGTCGAGAACAAGAAGGCTTCTCTCGTCCTGATCGCTCACGACGTTGACCCCATTGAGCTCGTTGTTTTCCTTCCTGCTCTCTGCCGCAAGATGGGTGTCCCTTACGCCATCGTCAAGGGCAAGGCTCGTCTTGGAACTGTTGTCCACAAGAAGGTAAGCATATCTATAACAAACCTAAATATCATGGAAGAAACTCAGACTAATTCGACATTTCAGACCGCTGCCGTCCTCGCTCTTACTGAGGTTCGCTCTGAGGACAAGTCTGAGTTCGCCAAGCTCCTCTCCGCCATCAAGGACGGCTACACCGACAAGTACGAGGAGTCCCGCCGCCACTGGGGTGGTGGTATCATGGGAGCCAAGGCTGTTGCCCGCCAGGAGAAGAAGCGCAAGGCCGCTGAGACCGCCATCAAGGTCTAAGCTTGAAATAAAAGTTTAGTTCTAGTTTGACGGGTTAATTTTCTCGACGATAATGACGGTGTCCTACCAAAAAAATCTTAAAAGTGGGGATTTGTTTAATCAACAATCCTTCAATCCATCCTAATTGGGTTTTCCATTTTTGTCTTCTCTTTTTTTACTAGTTTATGTACAACGCTGCAGATACCCATGAATGCATTTCTAGACATGACCTACCTGTCTATGTACCCCCCTTTCCCCTACACCCCAATGTAACTCCTAAAAATGGAGCATTCATGTGAAATCTGCTGCTGTACACTCTATCTTAGTTTACTGTTGTAACGTCCGTAAAGCTCCTCTCCTTATCCTCCCCCACCCCCTTAAAGCTACATTTCATGAATTTCGCCCGCAAGTGTCCGCAATAAAAGCACACACTCCACTAGCACCTCTTCCAGCAACTAGTTAAACACAGAACAGAATATTAAATCTATATAATATTGATATAAATAAAATTACTCCACTAATTTCTAGAGTAATGATGTAGTGGTAAGTGAAAATGAGGGCTGCTGAAAAAGAATTTTTAATACAAACAACCTCAATACACTGGGTATAATACAAAGAACATCTATACATCAAAGCGTCAAAGGGTAGGCAGGGTTACGGTGCTTTATGGTAGGAGGAAATATGGAAACAAAAACAAAGCATGCGGAATGCAACCAGAATAAATACCTAATTGAAGCTCCCTTTTTTTTTCAAAAATCACCCATTTTGCGCTCCCCAGTCCGTGAAATCAAACAATGATAATAGATGAGAATTAAAAGAAAAATAGAGAATGGAGAAAAAAGGCATATGACAGGGCAATCCGGCTCGCCTAAGCAAAGGGGAAATTCTCTTCTTCGCAAGTCCATCAATATAGCATAAGGGCTAAAAAAAAAAAGAGAATAAAAGAGGAAAAATAAAAAATAAAAAAGGGAGATATAATATGGCGTGTTCATTCGGTCATTAGCGATGTCCAGGTGGTCGTGTAAGTCCTTGTCTGGCCTATGATGTTCAAAGTCAGCAATTGCATATAAGGGAAAAAAAGGAACCAACAAAATTGAGAACATTTTGATAGATAGTTCAACTCACCTTCATTTGCTCAATTCTTGCCTTGAGTTGGCTGGTGACTTCTGCAGCTCTTTTCCAGTTTTCTGCTGGCTCCGCGCTCCTAGGGGGTGGATCCTCTCCTGACACGCTGCCAGATCCATATGTTGACAAGCGTGTTGGGCTGCCTAAGGCTGAATAGCCTGTTCCAAATGTCGGGCTAAACTTTCGTCGGCCAAGGCCTGCATCCCTACTACCTAGTCCGGGAGAGTCAAGAACACCATTATTTTCCTTCTCTTCACTTGGGCTAGCTGAAGCATAGCTCCTTGGCCTTGAACTCTCAAAACGGGGTCCCATAGAGAGACCTCCTCGGGGTAGTGGACCATGACCATTACTAGCAGGGTCCTGGTATATGGAAGCGTCGGAAATAGGCATGTTGTATTGATCGGGAAGAGCATTCGGTGGGCTTAAAGCGCCAGAGCGAAGAGCTCGTGTTAGTTCACGCTTAAGACGATCGATTTCTCGCTGTTGCTTTTGAACTGTTTGTTCAGCTGCCTCCGCATCACTACGCGCCCTAACAAGTTGGGTTTCCTTAGCCTTGATACTAAGGACGTCTCTCGTGTGATCTTCGATAAGTTGTGCGTTTTGGTTTTGCAACTCAGTCACCTGGGAGTTTAATTTGGCTCTTTCAGACTTTAGGTCCTCAACAAGCCGCGTAAACCTTTCTCTTTCAATACGTAGTTCCTCCAACTCAGCACGTTCAATAGCGGCCATTCCGGTCAATTGAGGGGCCACTGGAGCCGGCGCGGGCTCACTGGGAGCAGAAGGCCTAGCGATTGGACGGCCTGCGAGCCCTCTCCCAAGGCCAAATTTAGGAGCAGGAGGTTGGGGCGGTTGTTCTTCAGATGGAGGTGAAATGATTCGTCGTTGTGGAGATGCTAAGCCACCCGGTCCACCCAGTGTTTTCTTGACCTTTAGTCCGGCGCCCGGAGCAGGTATGCCACCAGATTTCTGTGGCCCAGCCAACTTTGAAGCGATAGATCTTGTTGCAGGCTTTGCAGGAGAGGGTGCTGGCGCTGGCTCTTCTGGAGGTGGGGCAGCGGCGGCGGGTTTCTTCGCCCCCAAAGCTGGCTTTTTCCCAACAACCTTCTTAGCAGCTGGTGCCGGCTTTGGAGGACCAACAATGGGCTTCGGTCTATCTTTCGCTTTCACTTCTGCTGTTTCGAAGTACTCTTTGATCTTTGTTTTACGAATCTCATCGAGACCATCTAGGAAGGGATTCATCGCGCGTTCGCCCATAATCTTCATCAAGGTACCAAGAATTTCTGCACCTCCAGCACGGTTGACCTCACTTGAATCTGTCAGAAGCTTAGTTCCTGCTTCAGCGATTGATTTAACCTCTGCTTTAGCTGGAACATCTCGTGTAGTGCGTAGACAACGAATCAGAAACTTGACGGTCTCCTGCTTCACTTGCGGGTTCTTGTGCTTGACAAACTCTAGAATTTCTTCTAAGCAGTCCGTCAAACTGCTTGCCACAAACACAGCGTCTAGAGCCTGCCCCAGGGCATCCGCAACACTTTGCTTCTTTTCCTTGAGGCGCTCCATGATTGGCGACAGGATAGTAGCACGATACTTGCTAAATCCACCTCGAAGTCCCTTTGCTAGAAGGTCAATACAGTTAGCGGCCACCGTGACGACAGCAATATTTGCATCTTTCATGCATTTGGCGAGGACTCGGATGATTTCATCGAATGGGCCTTCCTTGATTTTAGGAACATTTAATGCGGTGTAGAGAGCATCTAAGGCCTCTTTCCTGTCCTTCCATTTCGATGAGGCCAGCTGGTCATAGAAATCCTTAGGAACTTTAGGCATAATATCAACCGCTTCTGCGAGGTCAAAAACGTCGACTTCGCCGCCGTCTTCTTCTTCAGCATAGTCCTCCTCTCCTCCCGGTCCGCCGCCAACATCGCCGCTTTCCGCAGCAGCACTAGCTGCAGCCATGGCATCTTGCTGGGCTCTTGTAAATCTTTCCTGTTTGGGCGATGGCTCTTGCTTTACATTTTCGAATAATTTCTCCAAATCTCCCTGCTGAACCGGTTTCAAATCTCCCCAGAAAAGTGGCTTAATGGCCTCCTTTAGCCATCGATAGAGCTCCACTGTCAGGTTTTGCGCTTCCGCACGAACATTTTTATCTGCGTGGCCGAAAACCTTGGGCAAAGTCTTCAGTATCGGCTTGGGGTCCACGACCTTGCATCCAAAGTTATGGTAGATAGCGGTCAAGCCCGCTAGTGTCGCAGCAACAACCTTAGGTACCTTGTGAGATAACACGGGTATTATCTCTTCGATCACTGGGTCGGCCTTGTCCAGCTCCACACATAGTAATAGGGCCTCAATCGCACTCGCTTTTGCGGCTGGTCGGGTGGAAGGGAGACCCTTTTCGGCGATACCGGCGACTGTGGCTCCCCGAGTTCTTCACCATACCATTAGCCATTCTCCCAGAAGGACAAAACAGAAAGGTTCCTTGTCAGTATATGTCGGGTGGACATACCTTGAGCAGGCCGCAACACCTCCAAATTTCAGGAACGCACAATAGGCCGCTAGTCCATCTTGTTGGGCCGCAACGTTGGAATCTGTGACTGCCCCCTTCCATAATCCGGGATCTTGGAGGAATGGTGTGAAAACAGGGTCTGATTCATCGGGGGATTTTTCGAACTGCTGTTTAGCATCCTCGTAGCCTCCTTTTCGAACTTTCCAGTTCTAATCCAAATAGAAAAAAACAGTAGTTTATCAGCATATGTGCCTTATCGATATGGTCGCAGAAGTTAGTCAACAAAAAAGCGAGCGAACCTTGTGTGAGAAGCGGTCGGGTAATGGTAGGGAAGAGAAGTCTTCCTCTCCCTCAGCCATGATGATGAATTATACTTTCTATAAGACGTAAGAGCAATTAGCAACGCCCGTTATAAGGCCCAGAAAAAATTATTGTTTGTTGGGGATATCGCAATTCAGGGATCTAGCCGGAAGCAAAGAGGAGCCCACAGAGAGAGAGGGATGAGGGGACAAGAGGTATTCAACAGGGTATAGCAGCAGTATCTTTATGGAGCCCACAAACCTTGGTCGTGCAGACAGTTGCAGATCTTTGTGCACAGAATGTCAAGACACAGACTCAGTCACCCACACAACAGGGTTCACCGATTGGAGCCAGTGACGGGAGGAGGTGGAAAGCGAGGTAGGTAGCGAAGGAACGAACAGACAAATTAGATGAGAGTGGATGGTCTGGATGGATCGATCAACGATACCGACCGACGGAAATTTAGATAGATAGAGCGATAAGTCTGGTGGGGAGGGGGGAGATGGTTGGAGAGAAAAAGAAAGACTTGATTATTGAGTAAACAACAAAACGTCGATGCTGCTGCTGGGGTGACTTCGCGACCCAAAAGTTTGGGCTTGGCACATGGGGATTATTATTTATTTGCTTTTGGGTGGTTCCCCCGTTGTTGATTCATTAATAAAACTATAACTAGCTAGCAACTATTTAATAGTCAACAAGAATATTTGGAGAGACTAGAGGGAATTAATTAATATGACAGTTTTCTTAGATCTGGTAGACAACCCACGAGACCATCATGTTCATAATAGGTATGAATATTAATATTACTATTGATATCATAATAAATATTATTGTTGTTATTATTTCCCCCCCCCCAACCCCACTTGAGATTCCAAACCAAGAATAAGAGAATTAATGCCCAAACTGTCTCTTCTCACTACTGCAAACCCATCTTTACTTAATGCGATCTAAGTAATCAGGCTTCTCTAGGGGCTTTAATAGCTTAGTTCGTATAAAGACTTAGGGACAACTACTAATAACTATAATAAGCTCAATTTCCCGCAAATTTAATGCCCCTCTAGTAAGTAGCTTTAATGGAATGCGACTAACTCTAGTTGGCCCTATTCAAAGGAAAAAGAAAAGAAGAACTTCAAGAACAAAGAGATCTAAATAGACTTGAAAATACCAAAATATCCAGGTGGTAGATAGCCTCTTTGACTCCCTTCGAAAAATTAAAGTACCCCACAGCAACTTTAATAGGTATCTCTATTATCAGTTTGAGCGAAGTTGAGGGTCAACCAATCTGAATAAAACCATTCCTGAGCCAAAATGAACCCAGGGCTCTCTTTACATTGATAGATCCTCAAAAACAGCGTGTAGAAAGATAATATCATCTAAAAAGGGGTTGGAAAAAAATAATGTAACAATATAATATACATCCCATAATCATTCCCAATGCAAAGAAATAAAAAAACAAAAGCACACGCCCTAGAGATCACACTTTCCAACTATGCTGAGCTGCCCTCGCCACTGGCAGCAGTTCTCTCCAGAACCAATCTCCTAATGCGCCCAACATGTTCATGCCCGTGTACCTGACCTTCTGTGGAGATACCACTCTCTTCGTTTTTGTGCTCCCTGCGCAGCGCCTTTGTCGCCCTTTTCTCGGCGCGAGCAGCGTCCCTTTCCTCTCTCGAGAGAATAGCTGGTCTGTCTTCAATGGCTGTTCCAAATGGAGCAATGATACGCTCGACGACATGGCGCACCCGACGGCTCTTAGGGAACCCGGAAGAAAACTCAATCACATCGCCCTCGCGCAGCGAGTTTTGCGGATCAGAGACCAAATACGATGTCACCTTGGGGTAGCTCTTGCGGAGGTAACTATCCCAGACTGTGTGACGGTGGTCAACCCGAACGGTGCGATCCATGCGACCCACGGACACAACAGTGCCCGTTTTCAGGGTGAAGGGGTAGCTGCGGAGGGAGGGGAGCGCGGCGGAGGTAGAAGGGATAGCCTGATCTTGATGGTGTAGCTGCGAGGCTCTAGCCGGTGTCGATGTAATATATCGTCGAGGAATAAGGCATGGTCTAGCGGCGAAGACGGAGGCGGAGGATGAGGAGGAGTTTGTGATTGTGGACCGCATGAGCGATGACTGGAGAGGGGACATGGCCCGGAGGATATTCTTGCTTGGTGACATTGTTTCTGTATTTTCCCTTTTTTCTTTTCTTTTTTTTTTTTTTCGCCCTTGGCTAAGTCCTGTGTGTGTGTCACAATCGCTGCGAGGAGAATGAAGTTTTTCTCTGGTTTAGAACTGTCTCCGGAATCACTTAAGAACCAGACTTTGTCCAATTGAGATTAGGCAGTCCTATTGAGTGATGACGGGGGAAGAAATTTTCGAGCCGCAGAGAAATTTGCCGTATGGCCTAGTTTTTCGTGTTGGAATGGTTTATGGTGTCTTTACAGTGTCTTGTTGAGCCGGATTGCTGGTACTTCCAGCTTGAGGTCTCCCAAGAATTTCTTGTCGATGGTGTTTGCACTGTTTGCAACTGACAAGGCACGGTCTTCACCCCCCAAAAATCGTACAACCTCCAAGATCTAAACTGTAGTTAACTTATATTCGTCCTATCTGTAAAAGTCTTTTCATTGGGGAGATTTTGCCATTGTGCATAAATTACATACACCAAGGTCCCCAATTGGTGCGGGGCCTGGGTAATTTGGAATTTGGAGTGTGTTTCATGTACAGGGCCTCAAGCATCCAAACCCACAAAATGGGCAATGCAAGCCCTTGTAGTATCTTGTATGATTAAATGATAGGCAGTTAATGCAAAGAAGAAAGAATAGAAAAGAAAAAACAAGACCTCCAACCCCATTTTCGCCGTACCCTGTGCTTATACACTAGTAAAACATATCCTTTTCTTTTGTTATTTTAATTTCATTTGCGCATTGTCATGGCCTTTATGGCCTCATCACTCAAGTCAATATATCACCGCATTATCGTGTCATTTTTCACGCCTGCCCTGTAGCTTCTGTACCGTTAGTAGTTGGGCTAGCTGTTGAAGCCTTCTTCGCCTGGAATTTCTCTGCAGAATGCGCTGATATTCTGGTCAATTCTGTGACAAAGGACTGGCCCCAAAAGGCACTTTAGGGAAATATTAGTACATTCCTCAATCAAACATATGGCATGAAAACAGGTATTTACCTTGTATATTTGTTTACGTATTTGTCCAGCTTTGAGAAGTTGAAGGCCCGTTGTTCATCACTCATTGTAACAGCCTCTTGGTAAGCACCGGCGAGTTCTTCGGTATTCCAAGGATTTATGATGATACTGCCGTTTAGGCTTTGGGCTGCACCCGCGAATTCAGAGAGAACTAGTACACCGTGCCTTTTTCTCTGTGCGGCTATGTATTCGTATGCGACGAGATTCATACCGTCGCGGGTCGATGACACGATACAAGCATCGGACACGGCGTACAGAGCAATTAACTCATCAAAATTCACGGATTTGTGGAGGAAGTGGATTGGCATAAATTCAACAGTGCCTATCCTCCTGTCAATAATAACCAATGTATTCTTGTAAAGGATATGTACTCACCAAATTTCCCGTTGATCCTGCCCACGAGCTCATTTACGACAGCCCTCAAGTTTTGATATTCTTCCACGTCTTGTCTACTCGGGACAGCAACCTGAACAAGAACAACTTTTCCAACCCATTCGGGATGGTCGCTGAGGAACACCTCCAGAGCGTGCAGCTTTTGAGGGACGCCCTTAATATAATCCAACCGATCAACACCAACCATGAGCTTCACGCCTTGAAATTTTTGTTCCAACATAGCAATCCGTTTTTGAACCTTTTCTTTCTTTAATCCCTCTCGGAACTTCTCTGGATCAATTCCTATCGGAAAAGCACCGCAAGCGATTACCTTGCCCTGAAATTCAACGCCATTGGGGGTTGTTGGTAATCCCCTAGTTATAAAATTAGCTTTTACTGCTGAGTCCCAATAGAAATTTGCGTGCGTACAGTAACCGCGAGCAAGAGCTCAAGAAATGTCTCGTATAGTCATAGGTATGAAACCCGATCAGATCGCAGTGGAGCACTCCAAGCAATAGCTCATTCCGTACTGGGAGAATCCGGTATATTTCACTGCTGGGGAATGGAGTATGGAGAAAGAACCCGATCTTGATGTTTTCTTTACTATTACCAATTTCTTCTCGGAGCATTTCAGGTAGAAGCATCAAATGATAGTCATGAACCCATATTAGATCTCCATCTTGGACCTCCTTTGCGACGGCCTTGGCGAACAGGCGGTTTGCCTCCTTATAGGCTTCCCAAGCCGATTCATCAAAGGTAATTTCCCCAGGATGGTAGTGGAAAAGGGGCCAAAGGATGGAGTCTGGACGAATACGAGGCATTTGTCAGCACATGGTATCAAGATAACTATAATCCCAAATCTCACGCCTTTGTCTCCTGCGGATTTGGCGCAAAGTGTGAGGTGGACTGACTAGAGAATCCGTTGTAGTGCCGATCTGCCAGTTCGTTGTCAATGAAAACTGGAACAGCACCATACTCATCCTTCAGTCGTTGCTTAACCACTGGTATCTCAGCTTCGGGGACCTCCAAACCGGGCCAGCCGTACCATTGGAAGGTTGTAGATTTTGATAAACCACTCAGACCACTGACCAAACCACCCGAGGACATTGAAAAGTCATACCTACCATCCTCAGAGCGTTTGATGGTTATTGGTAGCCGGTTCGAGACGAGAAGAAGCCTGGCTTCGCTCTGAGGTGGGGTTTCAAGTGTGGGCATTGCGGTAACGGCGCGGGGGTCCAGTATAGATGCAATGTAAGGTCAAGGCAAGCACGGCACGAAGAACTAGGGCCCGGGCGCGGAAAGGGAAAAATAGTTAAAGTGAAGGGTAGTAAGTATAAGCTGAAGATAGACAGGAATCCTAATTGGAAGAAAAAGTTAAACAAGAAGGATCCGTAGGAAGAAACAGCCACCGGAAAGAGGGGACGAGGAGAAAATTAAAATGGGGCGTTGGCCGAGATTCTGGAGCAAAATAAAGTCCACAGAGCAAAATGTCAAAGCTTTGACAAAAAGGGCTGAGCAAAGGAGGAATAATTGGTTAGCAATCTCATTCATTTATGGGCTCATAGTCCCTCCTCACAGTGACTCTTGCCTTCAATCTCTCAATCTTGGGGTGGAGAGGCAAAGCTAAAGGGGAGGAGGGGTGCAACTCAGAGACCGCAAAAGCGCGGACCAACTGACCCAAGCTTGGGACAAGACAATGACTGAAGGAGCCACACAATGTCCCACACTCTTCACTAACAAGCTCATCAGTTTGGAACCAGTAGTTGCTAGTAGGTGTCTCTGTTTCCCTATATTATTTTTCAAAGTACAAAAAAAAAAAAAAAAATCTAGAAAGAGAGAGGAAGCTTCTCTTTTTTCTATTTCGAAGAGGGAGCTTCCTAGCGACGAACGGGTGATGACGATAAGAATCTAAGAGGAGATCGGAGGAATTTTAGTCCAGAAAACGATGAAGTCAGACATAAACGCCGTCCGCAGTCAGCCAGTCAAATGCGGCAATCCAGACGCCCGTTCCATCAGTCTCAACCACATTCTGAGGGGTTTATTTCCATTGGAAATTTTTGAGCTTACTAGGTTCTCCTCGATTATTCTTATTCATCGATGAATCTATGAAGTATTATCCATTGGTTGTTGCTACCTTTACCCTTTTAACAATAGATCTTTTACTATACTAATATATCGCCTCATACTCCGTAGAGATGAAGGGCTTTTACTGGATGATGTGTGCCTTTTGGGAGCAGTGTAAATATTTTGGCCAGGGTAACGTGGGTATCTTTCGTCTTGGGAGCGCAAATTCCCAACCAGCCTTCGACATACATGCGTTACAAAAGGAAATTTTGCGACACCTCAAAACGCCCATTGTACTTCTATGGACGTCGCGTTAATCACAATCACCTCCTTCTACCCCTTCACAGCATTCAATCGCCTCCTAATTTCAATTACAAGGCCGACTTCTCAGTATTCAGTTTCCATCTCCCAGTTTCTCCGTTGTGGGTTACCTTCCCTTCATCCTCTAACTTTCCAAGAACCTGTATCACACCATTCGATGCAGGAAGATGCAGGTTTTCTGGAACGTTGTAATAGATTACCTTAACAATTTCGAGGGGCGTCCAATCTAGCTTGCGCTCCGGAGAATGCTCGTTGTCCTTGACGTCTAGCTTTCCAAAGCGAAGGACACGGACTACCTCGTCCTCACGGTTTTGTCGATGCTTAATGTATTCCACAATCTTAGGCGTCACCTTTTCAATCACGGCCCCATGTCCGGGATATCCACGACCAGCCACCCGGTTTTGCATCTTGTGCAATGTGGAAAGATATGTCCCAAGATCTTCAAACACAGCCGTTCCATGGCCCAAAACAGCTAGTAGTATTCGAGGTCAGTCATTAAAAAAGAGCACGCAAATAGTCGATATAAATGGCTTACTATCGCCTGTAAAAAGAGCATCCTCTTCCTCCAGTAGAAGCATCATATGATCAACTGTATGACCCGGCGTATGGCACGCCCTCAGTGTTGCTCCCTCTACACTGAAAATTTGGCCATCCTCAATAGGGGCCTGGCCCTCATCTGGCTGATGCTTGAAGATTTTCACGTCAGGGCAAAGTCTCAAAAGATCCGGGATACCCCCGATATGATCTCCATGCCAATGTGTAAGAAGAGCTTGATGGACTGTTGCATTCTCATCCGACAATACTTTTTTAAGATGAGACGACCAAGACGACCTGCCTTCGCCTGTATCGATGAGGATCCGGCGATAACCACTACCAACTAGATAGGTGTTTGTCCCTACAAAGGCATAAGCCATGATCAAACACAGAGAAGGGAGCTTGTAGGCACCACCAACCTTGAAGAGTGAACTACATGCAAAGGACAATGTAAAAGTCAACCTTTGATCACAGCCTGGCGTAAATGTACACGGAACAAATCTCCAGATCAACAAGTCGAATCGGTCTGGATATCTTATACTTCACAAGAACGAGAAGGATTGACAAAAACATTGCTTTCTTACCTTGCCAGGATTTCCGCCTAGTATACGCACGACTGAAGCACTAAGCCTCTCAACCTCAGGCAAAGGAATAATCTGAGCCATCATTCACCTAAAGGCGCGCACACCCACAGATGGTATGACTGCCTTGGCTTGGGCTACAATCCAAATTAGCCGTGTGCAAGAGAGTAATAGTCATCGGTATCCATAGGAAAGGTGGAAATCTTACACAGATAATCCTTCTGGTGCAATAAGTGCAGAAAGGGTATGTTAATGGAAATATAGATAGTTTTATGGTTGCCCTCTTGCGAGAAAAAAAAAAGGACAAGATGAATATAAAAGGACCGCAGGATTATAAAAATTTTTATAGAATATTCGTCACCTCGCATTCATTTATATGATTAACAATCAGCCTTGTTGTCTTGCTATTGTGTTCCTCGGCAAAATTGCAAGTGAATACTGGGGAGGACTGAGGGGTCCTGGGTTCCTTGGCATTGCCTGCACAAGATGGCATTTGGTAATACCAATACTCACACCCTCTATTGGTCAGGGATTTGGGACACTCTCTTCCCAGATAATTAGTAATATATTGTATATCTTACCATAAATTACACCCACTCAGCCAACACCGAGGTTGTCCTGCTTACGCCATCTGCTCATCCATTTGCTCCATTTGCAACAAAAGCGAACTAAACGGACAATATCAACATCTGAACTATAAGAAATAACTAACTAACAAAAAATAGGATTAGTTAGTCAGCTTAAAACTATTGACTTGACTAGAAATATTTTATATTTTGAAAGATAAAATAATAACCAGAAGGTCTAATCCCTAAACTATTTATTAATTGGCGATTTTGAGAACCCCCCTTTTCTCTCTCATCCAACCTCTAGCTTCCGGCCCTTATGTTTCTCAAAAGCGACTCTCCATAGCAGAACCAAATCACCAACACTGATAAGCTTCTTCACGCCCCCTTTTACACTCAGCTGACTATAGCGTTCAGCTAGATTTGTTCGTGTGGCATGCAACCTTTCAACTCTTTCTGCAGGATCTAGTGTCTTTTCCTAGCATTGACCTTACATTCCACAATAGCCCTTATTTCCCCAGTTAGGATCTCCTGAAGCTGCCCGTTAGTTGTTGCTTTGTACTTTCGGAGCTTGAGATTATGCCGAACACGTCCAAAGTTGGCAACGAGGCTAATTATAGAGCTCCTCCATTCAAGAGCGTGGTTATTGGTGGCAATTGTTGTTATCGACCGCAAGAGTCTTGTCAAGCTGCTAATGACGCACGCCTCATCAATGTCAACTAGTTTATGATGGAGCTAGGATCGGAAACTAGGAGATAAAGAAAACATGATGATAAAGATGATGTAGATAGATGGATATCTAACTACAGAAGTGAGGAACAGTGTGTCTTATATACAGGAGGACAGGTCAGGTTTCCAACAGTTTATTTCCCGTCCTTTCTAGACATTTAGTATCTCAGCTTGCTCCGTCCGTATCTTGCTAAAGCTTCCCAACCCACCACCAGTATTATTACGAATAGCACTGATATAACTCATAAATTCGGGCGATTGACTAAGTATTTAGTTCGCAGACGCAATATGAACGTTAAGGTTAAACTATGACGGATCGAAGTTGCGGATGTCACGAGCCTCGCAAAGGACTCGTAAGATCAGGACCTGTTCTTGGGCGATTTTCGAGGCTAACTTGAAATCGGAATACCTGTTAAGACTTTTTCCAATTACATTAGCATTAGCAGCGGCTCTCTGCCAACCTTGCTCGGTCTTGGGAACATATTTGCGGCTTCGACTAGGCATTGTAATTAATAAGCTTGATAAGGCAAAAAGGATTATCAGAGTCGCAGCTTTGGGGAACTGTGTGATATTGAAAAAGATATTTAAAATTATAATTAGGACAATATACACCTACCTATATTAGTCCTATTCGGTTGCTCCTTTCTATTGAGTGAGAGTCCAGGTCCAAGCGGCTCTTGCCTCATATGGTAATGCCGCGAGGCTTGATAGCGTGCATCTACAGCATGATTTTAAAGAACTAGGTACTTTTATTATGTCCAAGAGTTGCCTCGTTTCATTACTTTGTAATCTCTCTATAGCGATTTTCGTTGATATTGGGGCGTAACTATGTTTACTTAAACCACTCCACCATTAGCAGTATGACTTGTTATATCTAGTATCAATATCAATCGAGAAAATAAGGATAGTATTATTTATCAACTTTCAATATATTTCCTGTCTTTAAAGCCACCTAAATAAATAAGACTATATAAAATTATTATATTCTACCTGAAGTATGATTTGGTATCCCGGAAATGTTAGTTAGTTACTTCTCTTAGTTACCAAAGACGGTTATGATTACGCCCGAATATATTTACCTGCAACATGGCTCGAGAGTAATACAGCTGAAATGTACCAGGTACCTAGGTAACTTATTCTTACGCTGCATACCCTTTAAGCAGGTATAACCCACATTTAAACCTCCGTGTAGTTGCAAAAAGAATGCTTGCTTACAGCTACTAGAATGCTCCATCCATACAAGAGGATGAATTTTACAAGCTGAGGAGAATCTTTAAGTGGAAAATATTCTTGAACAGAAGGAAAAAATATGGTATGTATCCAGCCCCTAACATACAATGGATGGAAAAAAAAAGGGAAAAAAAAAAAAACAAATACTATATCCACGTAATCCACCCCAAAGGGTGCGAAACAGCCCAGTATAATAAAAGCGATTCGTTAAATTTTTCGGAATACGACTCCGTCGTTGAACAACCATTATCAATTGCTGTCAACCTCGTAACTTCCCCTCAATGTTCGGGAGACAGAGCGTGTAGCATAAATATAATTTACAGATGAGCCTGTATCAACAAAGATACGGACTCATGTCTCCCTGCTTGCTGGTGCATTTGATTTAGTTGCCAGCCTTGCGGGCCATGGTGTTGAGGGCAGATCCATCCTTGAACCATTCAATCTGGGACTCGTTGAAGGTGTGGACGAGCTTGACGTCAAAGGCGGCACCACCATCCTTAGGGTGGACACGAAGAGTCATGGGCTTGCCAACTTCGATCTCAGTGCAGAGAAGGTCAACGGTGTCCTCGGGGTTGATCTTGTCGTAATCGGCGGGTTCGGCGAAGGTCAAAGGAAGCATACCCTGCTTCTTGAGGTTGGTTTCGTGCTAAAAGAAAAAAGAATTGTTAGTTTTTTTTTTTTTATTGAAAGGAGGGAGCAAGATATCGTTGAGGAACTCACAATACGGGCGAAGCTGCGGGTGATGATAGCGAGACCTCCAAGGTGACGGGGTTCCAGAGCAGCGTGCTCACGGGAAGAACCCTCACCGTAGTTCCAGTCACCAATAACAACCCACTTAACACCACGAGCCTTGTAGTCACGAGCCGTGGCGGGGACGGCATCGTAAGCGCCGGTGAAGGCATTCTTGACCTTGTTGGCCTCACCGTTCTCAGCGTTAATAGCACCGATCAGCATGTTGTTGGAGATGTTGTCAAGATGTCCACGGTACTTCAACCATGGGCCAGCCATGGAGATGTGGTCAGTGGTAGTCTTGCCCTGGCACTTGATCAGGATAGGAATGCCATTGGCATCCTTGCCATCCCAAGCCTGGAATCCAGCGAGGAGCTGCAGACGGTCACTGGTAGGGGCAACAGCAACATTGACGGCGCTACGATCAGCAGGGGGGGCCTGGTAGGTGTCACGGCCAGCGTCATAGCCACGAGAAGGAAGGCCATCTCCAGTAGGAGCCTTGAGCTTGAACTCCTTGCCATCCTTGTCCTTGAGGGTGTCGGTGAGAGGGTTGAATTTGAGGGAACCAGCGACGGTCATGGCAACAACAAGATCGGGAGAGGCGACGAAAGCGTGGGTGGCAGGGTTGGCATCGTTACGGCCAGTGAAGTTACGGTTGAAGGAGGAGATGATGGAGTTGGCAGTGCCCTTGGGAACATCGCGACGATCCCACTGTCCAATGCAAGGACCGCAGGCATTGGCAAGGATGACACCACCGAATTCTTCAAGGGTCTGAAGTTGGCCATCACGCTCAATAGTGGCGCGAATCTGCTCGGAACCAGGGGAGATAGAGAAGAGGGACTTGGCCTTAACACCGTGGTCGAGAGCATCACGGGCAATGGAGGCAGCGCGGGACATATCCTCGTAGGAGGAGTTGGTGCAAGAACCAATCAGACCAACCTTGAGCTCCTCGGGCCATCCGTTGGCCTCGACAGCCTCCTTGAACTTGGAGATAGGAGTAGCAAGATCAGGAGTGAAAGGACCGTTGATGTGGGGCTCGAGCTCAGACAGGTTAATCTCGATCAACTGGTCATACTCGGCACCCTCATCCTCGCGGAGCTCGTTGGCGTAGGAGCGAGCGAAATCACCAATGCGCTGGCGCTTGGTGGCCTTGAGGTAGTCGTACATGCGGTCGTTGAAGGGGAAAAGGGAAGTGGTGGCACCAATTTCAGCACCCATGTTACAGATGGTAGCCATACCAGTGCAGGAGAGGGAGTTGACACCAGGTCCGTGGTATTCAATGATGGCACCAGTACCACCCTTGACAGTAAGGAGACCAGCAACCTTAAGGATGATATCTAAGAGTTTTGTCAGCATGGTAGTTCTTTCTCAATAGACATTTTAAAGTGAGACTTACCCTTTGGAGTAGTCCAGCCAGACATCTCGCCAGTGAGCTTAACACCAATGACCTTGGGAGCCTTCAATTCCCAAGGAAGACCAGCCATGACATCAACGGCATCGGCACCACCAACACCAATAGCAGCAATGGCAAGACCACCAGCGTTAGGAGTGTGGGAGTCAGTGCCGATCATCAGACCACCGGGGAAAGCGTAGTTCTCCAAAATAATCTGGTGGATAATACCAGAGCCGGGCTTCCAGAAACCAATGTTGTACTTAGCAGTAGCAGAGGCAAGGAAATCGTAGACTTCCTTGTTGATCTCGTTAGCACGGGCAAGATCCTTCTCACCACCAACCTGGGCCTCAATCAAGTGGTCGCAGTGGACGGTAGTGGGGGTAGCAACGGACGGCATGCCAGCCGACATGAACTGCAGGATAGCCATCTGGGCGGTAGCATCCTGGCAAGCAACACGATCGGGACGGAGCTTGAGGTAAGATGAGCCACGCTCAATCTCCTGGCCGTGAGGATCATCCAAGTGAGAGTAGAGAACCTTCTCGGCGTATGTCAGAGGGCGAGTGAGACGAGCACGAACGATATCCAAGTTCTCAGACATCTTCCTACGGGTTGAAAATGTGTTAGTCTATGATCAATTGATCACTAAGAGCAGTGCTCTAGCTTATTAACTAAACAGCGACTAAAATGAATGTCATACTTGTAGTTAATGTAGTTACCCTACAAGATCATAGTCAGCAATTTTTCCTTCTTAGGTTGCTCGTGGTCCAAAACAACCGAGGAAGAGGGGGATAGGTTTCACGACTTGCCTTCTCGGTATTACACATCTCAACTTTCTGGTTAAGGGCATCATTGACGGTGGCCATACCCCGAGTCCCAAGGAGCTATTCTGCCCATTAGTATTTCCAATCTCCTCCAAGAACGACGTGAAATTTCCTGCTCAGAAGGGCCGGGAGGGGTAAAGAAAGTGGCGGCTTACAAGGCGGGACTTGGGGGCCTAATGATAAAGCGATGTTAGCTTTTCTTCGACATCCTTTCATCCTAAGCTAGTCATAATTCATTGAAAATGGATTCTGGCTTGCTTTAGAGTAGGAGTTTGGGTCACTTACCAGCGCACCGATGCGCGTAAGCCTTGTGGAGATCATAATGGCAGCTCTCTATTTCAAGGTGGGCAGGGCTGCAACACACTCGATAGCCAATCCAAGCAGCAGCAATGGCTAGCTTCAGCCTCAAAAAGCAGGTAGAGTGGAGAGTAAGAAGGGGAAGAAGGGAAGCGTTGGAAAGCAAAGGGAAAGATGTAGATTAAAAGGAAGCTTAGATTTTCGAGTGCGAGAATTCTTGTTTTACTCCAGCGATTATTATTACTGAACCGGAGAAGAGGACCCGTAACCGCTCATTACAATACAGCCGTCCATACGCATTCGGGACAGCCTGTACCAAACCTTGCAAAAAAAAAAAATGCAACCGGAGACAAGGAAGTGGTTGGGCGCCCTCCACCTCCCGCGGCGGCACCCCATTATTTAATTCTTTAACACAAAAGATCACCTCACGCCCTGAAAGAAGAAAGGGGGACATAAAAAGCAACAACTTTTCAATTAACCTTCAAACATCTTCTTTAGTAGTTACCACGTCAAATGAGCTATCTATAAAATTCTAGCTTAATATAGATTCAAAGAACCTCACTCTGCAACTAATGCCATGGTAACCAAAACGGTAATAATGATCTATGATCCGTTCTTCCGTTTCAGAAGCCACAAAATAATTACACCCACTTGTAATTTTGACAACGGCGCATGTGAGATGGGTATTGTGGGTAAACCAATCATATGTCTGTGATTACGTTGCACTGAGTTTGGGAGAACTACATCATAGCCTGAGTTTCTTACCTGCATACTTTCCTGGAGAGCTACAATGGGCAATTAATATGATAAGATCCTGACCATAAAGACCATCTCTCAAATATTGTAAATGTTATCATAACAAAGCCATATAGTGATTAGGTTCCTAAAACCATTGTGGATAAATACCTCACTCACTGCACCTGATTGATTATATTACTTGAATTGCAAGTGGACGGCGAATATTCGGAGGAGCGTGCCGAAGGAATGGTAGCGTCATAAATTACGGAAAACATGTAAGGGTGGCCGTACGGAGCGACCAGCTTAAAGTGCTGACTGAGCCGAACCAGAGCCGAGGCCTACCGAAGGGAGTCCCGCGGGCCGCTGCCAAGACCAGGCAAATTTGGACCAATAGCAAGTGACTTGTTTCTCAAATATTTTTCCTCACGCACAAACACATACGGTTAGAGATAGGTGGCCCGCTTTCGCGTTGCCACAGGCTAGTAGATTCAGTCCGTTTATCGGTGATAGAATATTCTATCCGCATACAGCAACGCTTAGCAGGAATTTGAGATTGCCTAGGCCGACAAACATCACGATGGGTGCAGTGAGAAGAACGAAGACCAAACGCAGGACCAGGTATGGCCTTTTTCGCCTCAAAATTTGCCCAACGGGAATACGCAACGATGATGATGGCTGATAGGAAATGTCTTCTGGTTTAGGGACTACGATCAAGTCCGATCTGACATTGACAACCCGAAACACCTTGCGCAGTACAAGGCTACAAAGGATGCAGAAGATCTTCCAGGGCTAGGAAAGCATTACTGCGTTGAATGCTCGAAATGGTTCGAAAGCGATTATAACTTGGTTGCTCATCGTAAGGGCAAAAACCACAAGCGCAGGTCAGTCGATAACAGAACAGCCAAAAAAAAAAGAGGGAGGCTGACATTCTGCCACAAACCCAGGCTCCGTCTACTACGTGAAGAACCGTATACGCAAAAATCCGCCGAAGCTGCAGTGGGATTGGGAACAGATAATGGTGTACGATCAAAGGAGATTGACATTGATATGGAAAGCTAAGCAAGCTAGTCTCAACATGAAGCGGTGATGGCTGCTATGCCCAATAGACAAGTTGGTATAAATCATCTATGGGGTTAACCTTCAGCCGCATCAGTGTCAAGGAACATATGAAGACAAATATTACCCGCCCCATGCGCCTGGCCTTTCTATGAGAGGAGGTGGGGAGGAAGCATCTTGGTGATGGCCATCCCACGGAGAGCGGTTCTCATGCTGAAAGAAAAAAATTTTCTGGCCAATCAGCGGTCTCTCAAAAAGGGCAACACGTGAAGCAATATGTGCCGAAAATCGCTGGGGCCTGAACGATCACCTGCCGAGTCCGCTCTGTCCGTTTTACGGTGCGCCCCCATTCTGTGCGCCGTTTTTCGGATCTTGTATGTATAGGGCCCACTTTACCAGTACACAACCTCTTTCAACACGAGTTTAAGTTACAAGCTACCGCCACGAGTTGCATGGGCAACAGCCTTCACCGGTGGTCTTGGAATAGGAATAATTGATAGTAATTACTTTCGTTTCAATAATAACCCTTTGCAATCAATTTTAAAAATAAATTATATAGAAATACGTGTAAGAATAACACAAGTTGCCCTTGTAGTGGGACTGATATGTAGGCAGGAGGAGGCATCACAAGATAAAATAGGTACATTCTAAGTTCAACTTGAGTAAATACCAATGGTAAATATACGCAGTATACAATGAAGACAACTACATACTCCGAAAGAAGGGGAGGATCATTGGCGAACAGAGATTCTTTTTGGTCATAACTAGGACAAAGCTAGAAGAATATGCTCCAATGTTTTCAAATTATTTACCACTATATATATATACATCCCGTCGCAATGAATATAGTTCTCGTGTGTACAGGAAGTACCCCAATAGGCTAAAAGCTAAATGGCTTCATGTTTAACCCTTTGAAGCCGACAGCCTTACTAACCCGATTCAACATCTTTGTCTAGCTCTCAACCTCGGCCTACAACTTATCTAAGAGTAAAGGTAATATATGCATCTATATCCCATCCAAAACCCCCTTTCCTGGAAAATGAAAGTATTTAAACCGGACTCTTCGGAGGCTTTTATGTGGGTTGATTTTAATATAATGAATATGGTTGGCTGGCTTTACGAGCAGAAGGCCGTCGGCACATACCAAGTACCTATTCTAGGTGAGCTTGCACCTGATTCCATGGGTTTTGAAGATACTTCATAAGCCACTCGTACGTAGCCCACTAATTCGAATTATAATTAGATCTAGATACAACGAAGGATAGCATGGAATAACATACCTGGGCAGCATTTACGATGAATGCTCTCAAACTGCAGACCCCTAGACCACGATAGAAAGCCCTAACGCCCTCTGTCCTGTAAATCTCTTTCGCAAGCTCGAGGGAGTTTGCTGTATGTCTGGTCCCATGAGATTGCAGTAATGGGCGATTTTCGGTATGGGCGCTCATCGTGTGAGCCTGCAATCTTGTCTTGATCACGTCTAGGGGAAAGACCGACGCCCATGTAGCTACTCCGGCAATACCTCCACAGAGAAGGACTTTCAGCGCAAGATAACTCGGGTCATCGCTTTCGCTTGAAGGCATCAAACGCTTGCAATATTCGTATGTCCAAAAACTGTAATACCGTGTGTAAATGTAATGCCAATTAGAGATAATAGGGAAAAAGAGTGCATACTAGAACCCATATCCGATGGAGTCTCTGGCACAAGTTATGCCGCCTGCAAAATACAAGCCTCTCCAGCCACGGGTACGAACGATGTCCCTTGCAACTGTCCAAGACGAGGCTTCCGGACGTGCGTCAAGTTGAGCTCGACATTTGATGAACTCTGTAGGAGATGATACAACCCAGCTAGCAACTCCTCCTACAGCGCCCGCGAGCCATAATTTGTATAAAGCAGTGTTTTGCGGATTTGTGGGGTCTGTGATAGATCGATCTAGCAACATGAGGGACCTGTTATATGCCACGAAAAGAAGAGCATTGAGGGCTCCATATCCAAGGATTGGAGCAGCAGCGCCTGTCTCAAAATTAGTGATTGATATTAATTGCATAAATGGTATGGTACAGCAGACCTCGAACGAGAGAGCTGACATTCTCAAAATGGCTCAACTGCCGAGGTGATACAGCCCCATCTATTGCACGACTTGCTTGAATCCGAACTTTAACAAGATCTAGAGGGTTTCCGATTATTATTCCAATGGCCCCGCTGATGTAGCCAGCCCAAAAGTCCGCCGACATGAGGCCGACTCAGAATGTCTAAAATTAGAGTAAATATGCAGCATGATGTTTATACAGCTGATCTACTGCATTGCGGGCGGGATTGCGGGGATCCTCACGCTTTCCAATACTATCACGTGATCACGCGGTGTTTTGGCGTTTTACGCGCTGGCCAGGCGAAACATCATGTAAGCGCAAACACCACAAAAGGATATACACGCGCATGATTTCTCTCTCTACACGGCCAGGAGCCCACTGCGATAGGCCTCTTATCAATGTAGGGACCGCCCTACTTGTTTCAATTATTCTAATATTCTAACGTGTAAAGGTACCGTCCACGATCAGCTCCAAGGGAAGATGGCAAGAGCACACCGTCTTCCAGGACACCCGGCCTCGTTTCCTCCACCGACCGTCTTGCAAAACCATTTAAGTGCCCAGGCTCAGCTACTCCAACCCGGACATCGGAAAAGCCGGCGAGAAAGAGAAGAAAAGTAAACTATGCCGGAACTGATGGGAGCGTTGAAGACAATAGTGTGAAACCGTATACCAATGAGGATCGTCTTGCACTTGCCACTAGGGATGTGAATAGATTTCCTGTTTTCAAAGCAAAGGATAAGGAACTTGCATTCAAGCAAAGATTTAGAGTGCCTCTAATAAATAAATCAGCGGAGATATATGATGGCGACCGACCAGCACCTACACTAGGAATGAGACAGGGGGCTACGTTTGTCGTTAAACCTTTACACGACCCAAGTGGAGAGTTTGCAATTGTTTTATATGATCCAACCGTCGACGATGTTGATGAAACTGAGCCGAAGAAGAAGCAGGAAAACCCCGAAGAAGAACAACCCAAGTTGGATGTACCCCTTGTTCACAAGAGCTTGGCGGACATACTGGGGCTTAAGAAAGAGGTGGAATTTCGCCCTAAGGTGCCAGTTGTAATCGATCCAAAGCTTGCAAAAATTCTCCGCCCGCATCAAGTGGAAGGTGTTAAGGTAAATATCCTGTGTATTCTTGTGATTACAAGCTCGACTGATCGCCTCTTAGTTCCTTTACCGCTGTACAACTGGTATGATTGATAAAAATGCAAATGGTTGCATTATGGCAGATGGTATGGGCCTTGGGAAGACGGTATGTTAATCCATCCATGTTTTGATTTATGATGGCTTACAATTTCAGCTTCAATGCATCTCATTGATGTGGACACTCTTAAAACAATCTCCAGAGGCAGGGAAAACTACAATCCAAAAGTGCATCATTGCTTGTCCTTCGAGTTTGGTAGGGAACTGGGCCAACGAACTCGGTAAGTCAAGCGCGCACTCTGTTAAATGTTTATTGACAATTAGTAGGGAAATGGCTTGGGAAAGGCACAATCACGCCGTTTGCAGTTGATGGCAAGGCTTCAAAAGCTGAGCTTACCTCCCAATTGAAACAATGGGCTATGGCTTCAGGACGTTCTGTTGTCAGACCTGCACTCATTGTTTCCTATGAGACACTTCGTATGTATGTTGATACATTGAAGGACTCGCCGATTGGTTTACTTTTATGCGATGAAGGTCACCGATTGAAGAATAAAGAGAGCTTGACTTGGACAGCACTGAACAGCCTCAACGTACAACGCCGAGTGATATTATCTGGAACTCCCATTCAAAATGATCTTTCAGAATACTTTTCTCTCCTCAATTTCGCCAATCCAGATTTACTTGGATCGCAGAATGAATTTCGAAAGAGATTTGAGATTCCCATTCTCCGAGGGAGAGACGCCGCTGGAACGGAAGAAGATCGTAAAAAAGGTGATGAGCGCCTTGCAGAGCTTTCGGGTATTGTTAACAAATTTATTATTCGCCGAACTAACGATATCTTGTCAAAGTACTTGCCAGTCAAGTATGAGCATGTCGTTTTTTGCAATCTCTCTCAATTCCAACTGGGGCTCTATAATCACTTTATTCAAAGCCCGGAGATTAAGAGCCTACTTAGGGGTAAAGGAAGCCAGCCTCTCAAAGCTATTGGGCTGTTGAAAAAACTTTGCAACCACCCAGATCTTCTCAACCTTTCCACTGATCTTCCTGGATGTGAGCATACATTTCCAGATGACTATGTGCCCCCCGAGGCAAGAGGACGTGACAGAGAGATCAAATCTTGGTACTCGGGGAAGATGATGGTTCTTGACCGAATGCTAGCTCGCATACGTCAGGATACCAACGATAAGATCGTCCTTATTAGCAACTATACACAGACCCTCGATCTTTTTGAAAAGCTGTGCAGATCAAGGGGATACGGTTGCTTAAGGTTAGACGGTACTATGAATGTGAATAAACGGTCGAAGCTGGTCGACAAGTTTAACAACCCTGACGGCGAAGAATTCGTGTTCCTCCTTAGCAGTAAAGCTGGTGGATGCGGTCTGAACCTGATCGGTGCAAATCGCCTAGTCCTGTTTGATCCTGACTGGAATCCAGCAGCTGATCAACAGGCTCTGGCAAGAGTTTGGCGTGATGGCCAGAAGAAGGATTGCTTCGTCTACCGCTTCATTGCGACAGGCTCGATTGAAGAGAAAATATTCCAGCGTCAATCTCACAAGCAGTCGCTCTCCTCGTGTGTTGTTGACTCAGCAGAGGATGTTGAAAGGCATTTTTCTCTGGAGTCACTTAGAGAACTTTTCCAGTTTAAACCAGAGACACGGAGTGACACACACGACACTTTCAAATGTAAGCGATGCCGACCAGATGGAACACAGTATATTAAGGCTCCAGCTATGTTATATGGTGATACTAGCTCTTGGAACCATTTTGTGAACAGTGGAGAGAATGGTCCACTCAGCAAAATCCAAGACCTGTTGATCCGTCAGGAGACGACAGAGCAGGATATATCTGCGGTTTTTCAATATATTAGTCACTAATCGCGCGATTTTGAGCGGTGTTTTTGTTTGTTTTGTTTTCCTCCCCCCTTTCCATTTTTGTCTAGTATGGGTTATTGGAACGAGGACAATCGCTTGGGGGTTGATTTGGCATTGAATTTATACATAAGGTATAAAGTACCTATAGGATACAGATATGGATAGTAATAGATAGATTAGGTATGCAATATTGGATCTATGAACAAGCCATAATATTTTGCACCCTCCTTGTTTTTTGTTGTTTTTTTTTTTTTGATTTTTTAAAAAAGAAAGGAGAGAACAAGGCTAGTAGAATTGGTGGGATTCACGCGGACAAAATCGAATGATCGAGCCAGAGCTAACGGCTGACACTCCCTCACTACGTCACATAGCGTCGTCCACTTAGACTGATCGGACTGCCAGCACATATTTCCTGCGAGTGCTCCCCACATCACATTTCGACGACTCGCACGACCAGGCAAAACCCTCTCCACTGAAGTTTGTTCCCCCTTTTTCATTTGTTTATTGTTGTTAGTTTATCATTATTTGCAAAGGGTGAACCTGGCTTGACTGACTGTTCAACCATGAAGAGCTCTAGCTCCCCCTCCCCACCTTGAAGCTTAAGCCACCACCACCATTACACTCATCGTCACCTCACCGCCCGGTTTAATTTTTTTCAATCATGAGGAACATTTAAATACTACATTTGGAGCCTGAGACTCGTTGCAACCTATGTTTGCCTGAGCGATGGATCACTCAATCCAGCGGCTGTTGAACGATAAGCTCTATGACCGGAGGAAACAGGGGGCCTTAGAGTAAGGATAGCCCATGCAGTGCAGGGAAAGAACAGCATCCCTTCACGATAGTATTTCTGTTGTCAACCATTTTCTTTTCATCAAAACGGTGTTGCTAACTTCAAACTTGCATATATGTAGACTCGAGAAGGTTGTCCGGGATGCTGCCTTTAGAGGTGACCACGAAGATATTCAAAAGATCGTCGACCAGCTTTGCCACGACTATGCCTACGCAGTTCACCAGCCCCATGCGAGAAACGGCGGTTTGATTGGTTTGGCGGCGGCTTCGATAGCTCTGGGATCTGTGAGTTAACCGGGATAACAATTTTTGGGAGGGCCTGAGGGATTGAGAATATCGGTGCTGAGACTTTTGGACATTGTTAGGAAGGTGTTGCGCCTTATCTTAAAGAGATTGTCCCACCGGTGTTAGCTTGCTTTTCCGACCAAGATGCTCGAGTTAGATATTACGCTTGTGAGAGCATGTACAACATTGCCAAAGTCGCAAAAGGGGAAATTTTACTTTTTTTCAATGATATATTTGATGCATTAAGCAAGGTAACTTTCCTTGAAACTTGCAGGGGGGAATGATTTTTAACCTGCATACAGCTAGCATCCGACTCCGAACTTTCCGTCAAAAACGGTGCAGAACTCCTTGACCGTCTAGTTAAAGACATTGTTTCAGAATCCGCCGCCCACCATGTTTCTGTCTTACAGCTGTCAGAAAAGCGTGCAGTTTCGGACCCAGACGCAGTGGCAGATGCGGACCTCCCAACTGCGTTTTCACTTCCCAAATTTATACCATTGCTGAAGGAGCGAATACATGTTATCAGTGCATTTACTCGAACATTCCTAGTGTCATGGCTCACTTTGCTAGATACGATCCCAGATTTAGAGCTCGTATCCTACTTACCCGAGTTCCTTGGAGGGTTGATTAAATTTCTTGGGGATCCTAATAGAGATGTTAACGTGGCAACTCAGGGCCTCTTGGACAGATTTCTGTCTGAAATAAAGAGGATCGCGCGTCTGAAAAAAGGATTGGAAGAAAGTCGCAAGGGACGTGAGAGCGACAATCGACAATCAAGTACAAGCGACAGTGCTAGCATAACTACGGACCAAACTGTTGCTGTTGACCACGAGACTAACGAACACGCGATTGAAGATTCTGAATCTGGATCTGTTCTTGAAGACGATGGACTGCATATCGATGGAGATTGGATTCCTGGGCAGGATGTTCAAATTGACTATCCAAAGATTCTGGATATCCTCGTGGGTTTTGTTGATACCTCTTTTGGTAAGCAGCTTCGAATAACACCAGGCGGAAAGATATAGCATTGACAATCTGGCAGACGAAGAGATGCAACTCACGGCACTTCGATGGATCGATAGCTTTTTCGAAATCAGCCCGGAGGACATTCTCCCTTTCGTTCCTCGTCTTCTAACACAGGTACTCCCGGCGATGTCAAGCGGCTCAGACCAGGTGCGACAGGCTGCCAATCGTGTCAATACATCATTGCTGGAGTATATAGTCACATTGTCGGAAGATACATTCGACGAGAGCCGGCAAATGACATCTTCAAAGCTATCTGTAACAACTACTAAAGAATTTTCTGAAAGAAGATCATCCACACCAAGCAAACCAGAGGCCGCCTCAATTGACTCAAAACGTCCTTCTCTACAAGAATCTCCAAACGAACAAACACCACGAAGTAGTATCATATCTACTACATTTTTGCCTCCTGCAGACTTAGATTATGCCGCGGCTGTCAGCTCTCTTACTCTACAGTTTTTGAACGAGAATGAAGCGACAAGAGTTGCCGCTCTTTCCTGGCTTATTATGCTACATCGCAAAGCCCCAAAGAAGGTTGTGGCATTCAACGATGGGACATTCCCTGCCTTGCTGAAAACCTTGTCTGATCCAGCAGAGGCGGTTGTCACGAAAGACCTACAACTCCTTTCCCAGATATCAAGGAACAGTGAAGACAGTTATTTCAAGTCTTTCATGGTTAATCTACTTCAGCTCTTTTCAACCGATAGAAATCTACTGGAAGTTCGTGGAAACCTTATTATCCGGCAGCTTTGCATGAACTTAAGCCCTGAGCGAATATATCGAACCTTGGCTGACTGTCTCGAGAAAGAGGAGGTATGTTTCAAAGCTCCCTTGATTAAATGGTTGACATCAACGTACTTATGAGCCTTTATTACTTCTAGGATATCGAATTTGCCAGCATAATGGTTCAGAACTTGAATAATAACCTTATCACCGCACCCGAGCTCTCGGAGCTAAGGAAGCGACTACGAAATCTTGATTCAAGGGTAGGGTGCTCATTTACTAGTTGTCTCTTACAGCACATGGCTAATTTAATTTATAGGAAGGCCAAATGTTCTTTGTAGCCTTGTTTAGATCTTGGTGTCACAATGCTGTCTCAACATTCTCCCTATGTCTGCTTGCACAGGCTTATGAACAAGCATATAACCTGCTTCAAGTTTTGTTAGTGAAGACCTCTTGCCAAATATTGAGATATGGCTAATAATCCTTTAGTGCTGAGCTTGAAATGAGCGTCAATATGTTGATTCAAATTGACAAATTAGTGCAACTTCTAGAGTCGCCTGTTTTCACCTGTACGCTTCTTTTATGCCCTTGACGCTCCAAAAAAGGATACTAAACTACTCCCAGACCTCCGCCTCCAGCTCCTTGAGCCCGAAAAATATCCATACTTATATAAATGCCTCTACGGGGTGCTTATGCTTCTTCCACAGAGCTCAGCCTTTGCAGCATTGAAAAACCGACTGAACAGTGTTAGTAATATTGGTCTACTTCATACCGGACCGCCTCGTCTGTAAGTTGAAAATAATTTTCCTTTATTCCCCCTCGGAACATCGCTAATGACACTATATAAAGACAATCCGCTACTTCTTCCTCATCCGGATATGACCGGTCTAGTAGCCGTCTCAAGCAACGTGAGGAAAACTCTATTCGCTGGGTTGAACTCCTCGACAAATTCAAAGCAGTCCAAGAAAAATCCCGACGCTCTCAGCGCGTCTCCCAACGGGCCTTCGACCAGGATCGGACTGCTAACAATCTGCAGCTATCGTCTCTGAGCGCAGCTCTCTCAGCAGCCGAGCAAGTTCGTAACAAAGACCGGTCTATGCTCCCTGAAATCCCCAAAGGTGGAATAGTAATTGGTGCGGATACTCGTGGTGCTTTGGCGACTGAGGTTGGTAATAGTTCAAAGGGTGGCTCGATTCTTGGTGGTGTCCAGAGACAGAAATCTAGTCTCTCAAATCTGGGTCGATTAGGGATTGGAGGCCGGAAATCAAAACGCTGAGTTCCTCTTTTATTCTCTTTCTTTTTACGCTCATAATGTATTCGCCCTACCCCTAGTTGTCTTTATTTGTTATAAAGATACCAACCATGTTGTTTGCGAGGGAGAAAGGAGTGCCTCACTAACTGCTGCGTCTGTGAGCGTATATATCTTTTTTTTTTTTTTTTTTTTCTGAGCTTTCCTCTTTAGGGCGTTCATTCATTCATTTCTTAATACCCAGAGAGCCGGAATGTTCTAGATGTTTATAATATGCAATTTTACTTGTTTCGGGAAGACATAGTTTAGATGCTACCATAGCATTATTGAACCTCATACAGCAGCACAGAGCAGAAAGAAGGATAGTACGTATAGGAGATTCCACGGCGTAACTTGAGATCATAATGTCCTTTCAAAAGAACTAATGCTAGAATATATGTACAGTAGAGCATTTGTAACGCTATGAGCAACTCCTAAATGAATACCAAACTGATAGGCCACCCAGGAGAGGGATGGAAAAGAAAAGGAAAGGAAAATGAGGGAAGGGTGGGAGGGAAACGCTCAAGATCCTAATATAGAGACCAGAATAGAACAAACTCGGTAAAACGTGCCGGCACACCTTTCTAGAAGGTAGAGGTGGCTGAAAGAAGAGTATATATATATATATATATATATAAAAAAAAGAGACAAATCCGAGAAGAAAGATGATGAGAGTGAAACGTCTTAAAGAAAACGAAGAAGGAACGCCTCAATGAATGGTAGAAACAATCGCTTCTCTTATCGAATAATTCAATGGCTGATTGGCGTTGAAAAGATGGAAGTAAAAGTGAAGGTTAAAAAAAAAAAAAAAGGTCATGAAAGGTTGCCATTTCGTTATCTTGAAGGTCGAGTCGAGTTCAGATGCAAAATACATGGCGGTTATTGGGTGTCGTCGCACCCTCTACATGGGGCATAAAGTCGAGGATACGTTGTCACAGGTAGGAAAAGAACGACTTTATCAATGAGATCACCGGAATCGCGAGTCGTTTGACGAGCCCCAAGTGGGGGCCTTCCACTGAGAACCCGTCGGGTGTTTCGAGACAGTCCCTGAGGAAGAATTGGATCCATTTGAATAAACATATTCACCGTCGACATATTGGACACCTGAGAATGTGCTGCGATGCTTGCGACGAGCATACCGTTGCTCTAGTCGGTATAGTTCAAGTTCTGCGGATGACGGTCGTTAGAGTTTAAGGTTGCAAGTGTGTAGGTACCGCCTAGAGGGGCAATAGACATACTTGCTTGTAATTTCTCGATAAGACCCATGGTGAAGGAAGGATGATGATGATGTGGGTTTGTGTGTAAATCAGGGCGATATAGCGTGGTGTAGATTTTTTTTTTTTTTCCGACCGATGCCTGGATATAGTACTATGCAGCGATTCGATCAAACGTGCTGAATTCTGTAATAATGCGAAATGCAGTGATGGTTGCGGCGAATTGCTGTGGCTAATTCGATAGGGGGAATGGTGAATAATAACTATCTGTGGAGAATAATAAGTAAGGTGATAAGTAAGGGAGAGCTTGATCAGCTCTCTTCGATTATCAAGATAACGTACCGATTAGCAAGGGCAAAAGGAGATAGATTGCAAAGAAAGAATGAATGCACAGGTTAGATTGATAATGGCAGAGTGGAATAATAATAATAAATAAGAGAAGAGAAAGACTTGGGTGAGGGATTTGAGCAGAGGGGGTGGTGGTCAGTAGGAGTAATAATCTCGTTCACAAGATTATTTGGGAAAACCGAAAGCAGCGGACAAACCTTCGTAAGATTGACGCTAAACCCAAAATGAGGAGGACGTCAAATCGCGTGGTTTAGCCCCTGGCTAGACCGAAAGGGGACTAGTGCCTGTGCGACACCCACTTTTTTTGGCTTCTGAACTCTGAAGTTGTTGGTTCTTTCACTTCCTTTCGCCATCTCCCCCGCTCTCTCAGTAGTTAGTCTCTTTCTCTCTCTGTCTTCTCGACTTCCCTCTCCTGCCGCTAGTTCCAGCAACTAGACTTCTAGCGTTCTTCCTCCCCACCAACCTGGAACAATCGCCAATTCGCAATGCCACCACCATAGCCAACTTAGAAGGGTAGTAATGTTGGGAATATCATATCGTGTCCTATTATATCATGATAATTGTGGATACGGTGTTTACTAACGGGGGGGAAAAAGGGAAAAAAAAAAAAAATAAGTAGACGCAGGCAGGCACTAGGGCCAGCAGGAACTCAAAAACCATCGCAGCCATACAGCTCAGGTTGTTCTCAAGCGTATCGGACAAGTTCTGGGTTGTGGGGGGGCAATGCGGTCACCCTAACACAAACGGGATAAACTGTACTAAGTTAATGTTACAACCAGCCTCTCATTAACTACTCTAATATATTCCGTAAACCAGTGAGGATGCTCTACCCATTATAGTATCTATAGAGAGCTATTAGAGGTGGAAATCTTTGAGAAATAATTTATATTTATATAAAATCATAAGCACTAGTATCTTCCTCTCTATAGTTGAATACTCGCGCCTCTGGAGGTTAAAGCGGTTGTGTTATGGAGGATCAGGTAGCCAGTCGCATTTAGCACTGTTTGGAGATAGCCTACAATAAAAATAAGTTGAAAAACAGGACAACATACAATGCAGAATGAGAAGTGGCGCTAGGAAAATTGAGAATGGGATATCATAGAGGGGCATAAAAGAGATATTTCCGACGGAGACGCCTCGAACTCTTAACCCCTCTATTGCTAACCAAAAAAACCTCCTGGGCTCTTGGAGCGAACCTTAATTCGCATCGTTCTGTGTCCAAGAGACTCAACCACATGGGCTTCCGGTCGGGCGTCTCCTATTTGTGGAGAGGGGATCATATAGGTATAGGTAATTTATTCCCCCCCTCTTCTATGCTAACTACAAACCCCGATAACAGAAAATTGTTGTCGGATGACAACCAGATAAATTGTGATGAAATAAGGCAAACGGAACTACAAAAGATGTAAATATTAAAACAAGCAATAAAAATCAGGTGAAAGTAAAATCAATGTCGAACATATCAGCTATAAAATACAATAGATAGATGAAGATGCTGATAATTCCTATCAACTTTCATCTAGTCAGTCTACTCGTATTTAGCCCCAGCGCATGATTGTCTTGCCAGAAAACTGGAAGTACCAAGATGGCTATGGCTACCTTGGCAAAGCGGGTTTGGTACCAGCCAATTGGGCGCACTATGCTACAAGCCGGTTGGAAGAGATAAGAGTTTTTGCTACGCGATTTCCTATGGTATGTGAACATTTATTTTTCAAGTAGTTATGTACTAGTTATATTTTCAGGTTGGAAAGCCCCATGTTCTCACCAAGCGGAAGTAACATTATACATACTAGGTAGAGGATAATTTTTTATTAAGAATGTCAGAGATACCCACCCTATGACTACCTAGTTATAATATTCTCAGTACTTATATAATTCATTTCAACTGTCATCTGACCCCGTGCATTTGGTAAACTACCTACCTTATGAAACAAACATGATAAACCCCGAAGCCTCTCTTACTCAACTATGCACGCTTCTTAGATTCTAGTCAAAGTTTGAATTCGAACAATCTCAAGGTAACATAGATTCTAGCGGGGGCTGAAGAAATACCCAAAATTGGCGTGTTCAATATTCTGCCTTGAAGTCACCAGATATGATTTCAAGTTGAATAATAGGCTTGGAGCTTATAGCTAGCTTCCTGAGATAGCTTATGTTTGGTGGACCACTCCCGATGCCTGAATGGGGTTTTTAAAGTGTGGTATGTGCAAATGTTATCCAGTCTGAAAGTTGGCCGCATGCGGATATATGTTCATGTGTTGGGGTGAACTTTAATTGTACCACCAGTGAGTTTGTGTGAATTTTTGGAACCGCGATCTACCCTGTCATAAAACATGCTAGTTTAACATCGGTTGGACTGTAAATTATTTCCTAATTCAAGGTAGCCCGATATTTTGTGTTTCTCGAGTGGCGGGTCTCCATCTTACAATTAATAGGAGGGATATGACAGCCGGCTCATTACCAAGGATCGTGAACGGGGTACTGTGTTCTTATTTCTTGTGTCTTATTGGCCTAGAAACTGTACCTACTGACTTGAGGGTATGCTTGGTGGTTCTGAGAGCTTCGTACCAGAGACATCATTGTGAGTACAGGCTACTATTGCTGCATTCTAATGTTAAGCTAGAGTTTATATCCTGGTGGCAAGTCAGCAGCAGTCTAGACCTACGTAGTATATCCTAGATATGGTTCAAGGAGCTAGATCATTCTAGATCTAGATTCACGACCGACATATCAATGAACCGTGGGTGTATAGATATTTTTTTTGCCTTAGGATCTAGATCATCGTTTCAATAGATCCCAGGTATTCGAAAAAAAACCTATATAAGATCTTGAACGTTCCTAGTCTGGGTGAAACTGTGGCCAAGCTACTAAGATAGGTTACTTTCATTTGGGGCCTTCTAGCATACACAGAAACGAATTAAACCATGACCCGAGTTTCCATCTCTATTCTTTTGTCCCTCGGTATGTTTCATGTTTCCTTAGTTATACCAACCCTTTACTACTACAACTGAACTAATATATATATACTACTTAGTGGCACTTGCCCAGTGCTCACCTCAAATCAATCCCATCAACCTCGCAAAATGCACTTCCTGGTGCTACAGTAACTACCCAAATCGACTACAAGCCTCAATACAGTGCATAGCACCAGCCTTACAGGGTAAAGGCCCATGTTATACATGCGGTCCACTAAAGACTGTCCCAAGTCAGATGTTATGTGGAGGCAAATGCACAGACACAGCGACTGATAATTCAAACTGCGGAAGTTGTGCAAATGTGGTACGTACCTTACACACACACACACACACACACACACACACACACTTTCCCTTCTCCTTCCACTATCTCCCGCCCAACCTCTTTTCTTTTTATCTTTTGGAACTAATGTAAGTCAAAAATCAGTGCCAAACTGGCTACTCTTGCCAAAACGGTGTTTGTAAACGAGACTATCCACCAAGTACATGCGACGACCCCTCGCCTTGCGCGGGCAGCTGTGGCTGTGGTCCATGTCAGCCAGATGAACGCGGTGAGGGATATTGTAATATTCCACAGTTTTGTAGCGACGTGACCCCCTGCACTACTATTGAGGATTGTCCGATCATTGGTAGTGTTTGTTTGACTACTTGTTGTCCTAATCCGGGTTGTTGGACCCCCTCAATGCTGTGTCAAGATCCTGCATCTCCGAAGAGGTTGTTTAGACTTAAGGAGCGTGACGTGGTGCACACGAAGAGTGCTAGGGACGGTGAGCGGCTTAAGTCGGATGGTACTTATGGTTGAGAAAGCAAGCAAGCGAGCGAGCGAGAGGGAGGGAGAGAGAGAGAGAGAAAAGAAAGAGAGAGAGAGAGAGAGAGAGAGAGAGAGAGTAGATCATAGGAGCTTTGAAATGTTGCAATTATTGCCAGAACTAACTATACTGTTTAGTTACCAAAAGTTTCATGATATGAACTAAGGGCATGAAAATCATATATATAATAGTATCTGTTAATATAGTATTTGTTAATATACTTTATACAATTAAAGCAATGTAATGAGCCGTTGTATCTTAGTAAATAGACATCTGAGGGTTATTCTAATATTTTGGTTGAGTAGGAGGAGGTATTGGCGCTCCTAGTTCTAGATAGCGACAGCCAACAATCTCTCATCTCCCTGAAGTCTGTAGTTGCATCAGTTGATAAATGGGTGGTTTTGCAGCTTGTGGTGAGATATTTGAAATAAGAAAGAAAATGACTGAGTTGGACGGTGAATCATTAGGGAGAACGATAGACTTTATTTACTTAGAATACCCACGCAATCGGACTCACTAGACAGATGGAAATTATGAAAAAAAATAAAAAAAAATTGTAATCATGAAAGTAAACAAATAAAACAGTTTTAAGACTATGAATTGGCAGTACCATAATCACTCATAATAATTCTCAACCTTTAACCCCTTAAACTGAAACTGCGTGTTCTCCCGCTTATCAATGACAGTCTTATAGTGAACGTCCTTCACCCGCGCCCGCACATACTCCGTCCCAGTCGGAACCGGGCCATCGAGATTCTTCTCCTCCTCGCTCAACAAGCCCAGTCTCTCAAGCAGTGGCGACGGCACCGTTTTCATTGGGGTGTTATCCCCGGGGCGGCAGAAGTAGAGTAGCCCAAGACGGGGGATATTCAATTGATCTGCTGGAGGAGTCACAACCCGATGAATGGTGGATTTGAGGAAACCTGCATATTCTCAGTTAGCTATCCAATACTCCCAACCAAAGAAAATAAAGAGAAAGCAACTCACCGTTAGTAAGGAAAGTGAGTGTATCTGCAACATTACACGTAATCCCCCCCTCGACCGGCTTAACCCACTTCCAGTCCCCCTCTGGCGTCCGGATCTGCAAACCAGCCACGTTCTGCGAGAAAAGAAGGGTTAAGCTACCGAAGTCAGTGTGCCCGCCCTTCGTGTAGGCTTGCGCCTTGTCCCACTCCTCCTGCGTGCGTGTGTTGTAGATCATGTAGCGAAGGTGGTCGTCTGAGCGTCTGTCGTAGGCGTGTGCGTCGACGAGATAGTTCTCGGGCAACTCTAGGATGATGGAGATGAGGACGAATAGTTTCCGGATAACGCGGTCGTACAGGTCGCGGTGGAATGCGGCGATTTCGGTGTAGTTCTTCTTGACGATGTTGTGTTTGGGCACATCGTCGAATTCGGGGATTGCTTTGGGGATGTTGAGCTGTCTATCCGTAAGCTAAATGGCCCAAGGATATGTATGGTAAGGTAGGAAGAGAGAGAAAGAGAGAAAGAGAGAAAGAGAGAAAGAGAGAAAGAGAGAAAGAGAGAGAGAGAGTGGGTACCATTTCGATATTATCTTTCACGCCTGTGTCGCCAATCCACCGGGAGTCCTCGCGGTAGCCAAAGTACTCCCCTGCGGCGAAGTTACAGGGGAAACTACGTTTTTCTTCCAATGGCTCTTTGAAGAAGGTGTTGCCCAGGTTGAATTGGCGGAGGACGCGCTCATCGTCGAGTCCGTGTCCGACTACAACCCAGAAACCGACGCGAGTGACAGCATCGTAGAGTTGTTTGGCGAGGGCCTCTTTGCCGCCGGGTTGGTCGAATAGGGAGAGGTCGATTTCCACGAGGGGGGCCCAGTCGAGATTCTCGGAGGTGGGTGCCGGGCGATTCCAGGCTTTGGTTGGAATATCGTGGACGGGGGAGGGTTCTTGCACAGCTGATGGTGCCATGTTGGTTGGTATAGCTCGATGACGGTCGAGTATATGGTTTTAATAGATGATGGGGAAGGAAGTGAGCCTGCACAAAAGCACACATTTATACCTCACGGAGCGCAAGCTTGAATCATAGGTAAGACATTCAATTCAAACCCCGCTGATAATTTGAATCATGGACTTTTTCCTGGTTTCCGGATAATGTGCCGTGCGTACCCCAAGAGGCGGGGTTCTGTTGAGTTGAGCTCATACTTGCTTCGGAGTGCGTGATGAGCTCCTGTTAAACAGCTCCTGTTGGACAAGCTTTTGACACATTTCAACGGGTCATAGTCAACACCTTGCTTAACGGCTATAACGATCCGAGCGAAGCCTTGGCCGCGATAAACAAAATTTTCTTAGCTTGTGATGTGGCGGCGGCCAACCCTGTAGAAGGTGAAGATCTGCTCATGCATCACTCATGGTGGTGGGGGAAAAGAAAATCTCACAATATTTGGAGACTATGAGCAATCTGAACTGCGGGATGGTGTATGCCGCCACACCCAAAGGATACTAGAGGAAAGAAGAACTTATCAAGCAACTATTAATGTCGTGATTCAACCTATTATGATCTCACAGGGTCCTCCCATGTAGTGAAAGTGAAGCAGCGAAACATGGCAAAAAAAAAAAAAAAAAAAAAAAAAAAGAAGTTCGTGCAAGACTGCCAGTAGATGAGGTAAGGTATATATAGCCAGCTCCCTTTTACTCGTCGGGATGAATGGGTTTAGGTCTGAATCCAGGTCCAAGAGTGGAATTCAAAATGGCCTTGAGCAAATCCCAGGCCAGCGGACTCGTTTCCAGTATTTCCACCCCCTCATTAACGAGTGATGAGGAAAACTCCCCAGACTCTAAAGCCCACCGGGAACTGGAGAAGCGTGTGATGCGCAAAATTGATTTCTGGCTTGTCGGTTTCTACTCCCTCGTCTACGTGTTCCGCGTGATCGACTCGAGTAATTACTCGAACGCGGCGATCATCAATCTCGAACAAGGCACGGGGATTAAGAAGGAGCTCAATTTTAGTCCGTCACAGTGGTCATGGACGCTTTCCATCTTTTCATATAGCTACCTGATCTTCGAACCGTCCAACACACTGCTGTTGAAAAAGTTCACACCCTCGCGATGGATGTTCATCCTCATCCTCTTCTGGGGCATCTCTGCCTGTTGCTCAGGTGCCGTGCAGAATTTCAAAGGGATGATGTGTGTCCGGTTTGCGATTGGGATGGCTGAGGCGGGGTTCTACCCGTCTGTCCTCTATCATATGGCGTTTTGGTATAAACCGTCGGAGTTGCCGTGGCGGCTTTCTTTGTTTTACTCGCTGGGTCAGGTATCCGGTGCGCTGAGCGGGCTGCTTGCTTATGCCATTAGCTTCGCGAATGGAGCGGGTGGATTGTCTGGGTGGAGGTGGTTGTTCATCATTGAGGGTCTGCCTGCTATTCTCCTCTCGTTCGTTGCATTGTTTGGTCTCCCGGATTATCCTGAGACGGCGAAGATGCTTACGGCCGAGGAGAAGGCGTTCCTGGCGAACCGGCTTTCGTCGCGCGCGCCGTCCGGTAAGGATAGAAATTGGGACTGGGGCGATGTGAAGAAGCTATTTAAGAGCCCGACGCTTTATACGTTCTCGATTTATTGGATTGGACATGGGATTGGTGGGTTTGGGGTGAACTACGCGCTTCCGACTGTTATTTACGAGCTGGGGTTCACGACAACTGCCTACTCTCAGTTGATGAATATTGTAAGTTGTCTTGATTGTGCGGATAGTTATATCAACGAACTAACTTTGCCCTTTTAGCCTCCTTTCGTCGCGTGTTTTTTCTTCCTCAACATTATTGCACACTTCCTACACAAAAAGAAGCTCAGACCATGGACCACAGCTGTGGCTAGTATGTTATCCCTTACATCTCCCCCCCCCTCTCTATCATCCATCCCATGCTAATTCGGTTGTAGTCGAAAGCACAACCATAATCTGCTACATCATCCTCGTCACAGTCCAAAACTCCATCGTGAAATACCTAGCTCTCATCGTCGCCACCGCTTGCGCCGGTTCTGCTTACCCTGTTATCTGGCCAGAACGAATTCGAGATCTCGAGGGCGCAGTTGCGGCGGGTATTGGAATTGGGTTGACAAATGCCATGGCCCAGTTTAGTGGCATTGTGGGACCACATGTGTACAGCTCCGTCTTTGGTCCAACATATCGTGTGTCCTACATTATTTGTTTGTCATTTTTACTGGTTTCTATTAGTGGGGTGCTCATGTCTTGGGCGTTGGTTTGGAGGAAGGATCGGAGGGCTCGGGCTCAGGAGGATGCAGATGATGGAGGGCAGTAGGGCTGCTCTGTCCGTCCCGATCTTGATTATATTTGATGTTGGGAGGGATAAGCTGAAGTTAGAAACCTTTAAACACTCTAAGGTCATAAGACAAAAGCTATCGGAGTCTCTTCTATATAGATAGATAGCCCCCACAATAATATACAGGGGACAGGAAGAAGAAAAATTTCCAGGATGCCTGGGTGCCTTGTAATGAGCGTGACCTCGCTTAAGTGGTTGGTAGTTGTGTCGATTCTGACTGTCGATTCTAATTGCCGATTCTGATTGTTATCATTTGTTCTTACCATGGTATTGCTCTAACCATTGATTTGGTTCCACCCAACACACTGGGTTCTCTGTAAAGTGATAACTTTATCTTTAGATTATAAAGATGATCTTACCCGGAAAAGTGGTGTGGCTGTCGCACATCCCTATATTTTTTATAGGTGGTAGGGTGGAGTGAGAGTTGCCATGGAATTTATTGCTCAGGCCTTTTGCCTAGAACTCTACTACTACTACTAACTACTACTACTACTACTACTACTACTACTACTACTACTACTACTACTACTACTACTACTACTACTACTGCTTTGAATGTGGTCTATATACGCTGGACCTTTCAAACCCTCTCTTAAGAAGGCAATAGCGAGAACGCCGTCAACAACAACAGAAGCTCTTCACATCAAGCTCTAGTCACTGACTCGCTCCGCACCTCACATCAATACCTACTCTCAACCTTGAGGTCACTTCCAATAACCTCCCACTTCACTTTGTGACAACGCTCCCAGCTCCTGCCTTTTCAAAATTTACTCTACTAAAGTTATCATGGTATCCACAGTCCCCCATAGTGCATCTAGCCTCTTATTTGAACCTCTCCCTAATCTCAATATTTTCCCCTCGCCACACCACCAGCAATGCTTTACACCGGATAGAGTATGTTGGAGCTCTGCAGCCATGAAGTAACTTTAGGGCAGAAGTTACAAGACTATACAATAGTCAGACCTGGAACCTGCGACCAATAGCGTCCAAACTGACAGGCAATTTCCTTGCCGGTTTGGTCAATGAAGAGTGTGTTTTCGTGTGTGACGAACGCGGTATACATACAAGGCCGACTAGAGGGACGAGCGGGAACAGCTCTAGGAGCCGTCTTCGAGGCTCAGAACCAGGATCTAAAGCTAGGCGCCTTTAAAGGTGCTTGGCCGCCATACCCAGGATACAAGAAAGCGCCTGATTTTGTGCTTATGACCCCAGCTTATATATAGCCAAGGTTGTAGAAGAAGCTAAGGTTCCTTGGATACCCCCGAGCACTGCCTAGAAGACTTGGTTCGTGAATTTAAGGCTGGGGTCACAGAAGTAAAGTTTAGGCACGCCGCTAGGTCAGCATTACAAACTATTAATTAAAAGAAATTTACACTAACACACACACATAGGCCAAATTGCGCAGTATATGGTTAAGTTATACCTAAAATATGGGTTTTTAGGATTAGATTAGACATCACTTTATAGAGATTTTTTTATGAGTTATTATAGCTTTATCATTTTTTATTGTAGCGGGAAAGCTATAAGAGAGTATTTATGCATCACGAGTTTATTATATCATCTATATTTGATCTCATGAGACGTTCTAGACATTGTTTAAGCTTCTCAATTATCTGAAAGTGGAAACATGTGGATGTGCCATGAGCCTCTGTTGTCCTAATCCGTTCTACCCTTCTTTTCTGCTGCTTTTATTTATTTAATTTCTTAAATGGTTCTAGATCAATAACCCCGGATGGGGCCCATGACACAGAGTCCTTTGAATGAAACATTGCAGCAAAGCACGGTAATCGATTGGCATTACTTTTGACAAAGGACAGACATATTTACAGTATAAACATGAGTAGGAAGTGACTTTAGCCTGCAAAATCAATTTCCCCATTCTCCGCATGACCCTGCTCAGAGTTATAGCTGACGCCAGCGACCTTGAGCCCATCGCGATCGAGAAGCGTGATAGTGTCACCGTCTGTAGATAAAGGGCAATTTGGAACCTTAAAGACCTTGGTAGCCTTTGCACCTAAAGTCGCATCCCTAGGGAGAACCTGTTGTGCCCAGCTCGAATTGCGGATCCTCCAACGTGCGAGCGATATCTTGCGGTTCGTGAGGTTCGCCAGAGTAACAGACTGCTTCTTGTCTTCTCCTTGGCCAAAAGAATCCACAACGGCCTTGCGGATAGCAACTGAATTTTCGACAAGGTCACCAGGCAGGAGGTCTTTCCAGGTGCATCGTGATATGGCATGGCCATCAATCTCGCTTGTATGCACGGCCTGCGATGCAAAGGCGAGGAAAATACCAACCCATTTATCGGCCTCTGGGAAATGGAAGAGAAGCGCGCCGTCCTGAAACACGCCATCGTCACCCGAGTACTTTCGGATGTTGCCCTGGTTCATGTGGACATTGTGTATTCCATCATTTGTTTTGAATCGCTCGCCGAAGATGTAAACGACAGCCCCCTCGTCGATTGCTTGCTGGACCCTAGGCACCAGGACATCGATAATGTCATTGTTTGGACGAGGAATGTCGTGCTCAAGAACCCGACCGGTATTCACGTCAAAGAGATTTCCCCGGATGTAATCAAGCCGTAGGCCGCCCGGTTCTGGCTCTTTATTGTCCAAGCGCTCGAAGCCGGTCTTGAGCTCCGACAGACCCCCGACGAGCGGATGGCCGCTCATATCCTCATTTACCCAATAGACAAGTCGCGACTCTTGTTCGTCTCCAGACTTGATGTTTATGGCGGCGCGAAATTCTGGCCCTCCATTATTGCGAAAATAGAGAGTTAGATGAGGTGTTCTGGTTCCATGATATTCAACGTCGTAACGTTTGGGATGAGCCTTCCAGACGCCGTAATTGTCCAGCGGCATGTTGCTTCTAAGCTGGAAATGGTGATATAAATCAAATGCTCTCGTTGGCCGTAATATACGAGGATTCTCAGGATGAAATGGGTTAGATTTAGAGACATTTATACCCCGTGGGTTTATAGTCAGACGATAGGTAGGGAGCTTTTGGATAACGTCACTACCTCACCACCTCACCACCTCACCACCTGGATTCCTACCATGGTTAGCTTCACATCACGCATATGTGAACCGCGACTCATATTATCCAATGAAGTATCAATTATACTTGTGTGAACAGGTAGTTTCATCTAGGGTAACCAACCTCATAGCATGTAGATAGACTGAGCACCCGATGATCGTCCAAGGACTCGCTACGGCCCACATTTCCGCTTCTCACCTTCTCAAATTGCACCGTGTTCTCCGCTTTGTACTTTTGCTGGAACGTGTTAAACGCGGCCCGGGTGACTCTAGATGTCCAGTTGATTTTTGATGACGATTGAGTGCTTTTCGGGTCTGAAAAGGTTGATCGCATGAGTCGCATCGTAGGCTATGGACCGCAAGATTACGCTGCTCTAAAGATATAAGAGACATGAATTATTTATTGCAATGGGGACATTGGCAGCTATGCGCCGCTCGTCGGTGTTGCCTGAGAGAGGCGCGGTTTGCGAATATCCGGCTGCACTCGCATTTCAGCATGATTGTGTTCTGATTAAACCAACAATATCAAGGTATAATAAGGCGCTTATTATTTAAAGACGGAAGTGGACGTAATAGTATAAGTAGATATGTCTGAAGCCAGGGCTTTCGTTAGCATACATTCCAGGACGCTTCTGGTTATACTTGGTACCCTAGAATGACTTTTAGGGACTAGTTTTCTTACCTCGAACCATTTGGCCCTATATAATGGGCAAAGCAGCTTGGTCTCTGGCATTTGCATAACAAAATATTGAGGTATTCTTATGGCTTTGATGTCAACAGTAAATGGTTGAAATCTGTCCCCACTGGAATAAGAATTAATGAATAAGAGAAGTTCCGACCAGTATTTTAATCAGTTAAAATATCGGCTTTATATATATTAGGTGGAGAATGGGAGACATATAAAGCGCGAAGTGATATTCGAGAGGACTATGCGGGTGGTGAGCTGCATTCTGTACTATATAACTGAGTCTAGAGTCCTAGCGAGCAACATCCGGAGACGAAAGCGGCATAATACTAGGAATAGCAACTGTGGGGTTAAAAGCATTGACGCAGTTGTAGAACAAATGTAGAATTTATGTAGGGCCACTGCATAAATCTGTGGAAGAGCAGTGATGGCGTTAAGAGAGGCTCTTACCAGCCACCTTTAATCTGCAAACCCAGAAAAAAAAAAAAAAAAATCCAAGATACTAAAAAAGCTTGCAAGATTCTTTTAACATGTATGGATATTCTAGGGGACTTATGAAGGTAATCAATACTGCCAGGCAATCAGGACTCTTTATATGTTGAGCAGGGCGGCGGCCTGGAATGATATGTTCATACCCGGACCCCTTGCTGCGCTTAGTATACACAACAACGCCATCCAGGGATGAGCTGCTAACGTTGCTCCAGCCTGCCACATGTGCTATTGCAGGGCCACCAAAGAAAAGACTCGACGGCCCAACCGCAGTGTGAATGCTGGCCGCCCTTACTGGAAGTGCCATCCTTGTGATAAGTTTCTATGCTTCATCGACGAGCGAGGCAACGATCCCTCAAATCCGTCATGTCATTGCGATACTCCAAGCAAACGACAGGTGGCTGGACTGCGTAAGAAAGTTCCACGTGGTCTGCTTTTTGTGTGTCGGGAGGGAAACTGTAGCTTCTACAAGCCATGTCGCGATGTCCACGGTCGTCATCTAGCGGTGGCTTCTGATGATCTCGTTGATCTGTTTATCGGCCTTCGTATTACCTAGGGTTGGCGTCGAGATCAAGATGTGGATTATAACCGAGAAAGAGAAGGAAAGAGAAAAGTATGACCTGTTAGACCCTGAGCCTTTTATATAACCGATCTTATCCATTCCCAAGCGGTTAGGTGGACAGTCAACAACTATTCCCAGCTACCACGCTCTCCACAAACTCCTCGTCCAGAATAAGATAAGTCCGGGCACTCTTCCGGTATCCTCTCCTTTCCCTTACCTTCTTCTTCGGTCGGAACTCTTGGGTTAAAATTGTGAACGACTTTTTCAAGACTTTGATCAATATGGTCAAGACATTGTTGGTGACCATGCACCATTATATTTGTTGCATCTCGTTGCCGCCTGTCTGAAGCAGCGTGTTTAGTCCTTATTTCCTTTATCTTAGCAAGATATCTTTAGAAGGTCCTTATTTCGCCGAAGTTCCTCTATTGCTGTTTTCAACTCCCTATGTAGCCTGGAGACTCTCTTTGCACGATCAATCTCGTCCAAAGTCTCGAGATAAAGTTGTGCGTTCTCTGCCAGACGTTCCACACTAATAGCAGTCTTTCGGAGTTGGCGAACAGCAGAGTGCCTTAATGCACGATGGTTGCTGAATAACTCGTCTATTGGCTTTGTTGTAGTAACCAGCTTACTAGAATATTGGGAAAGAAGCTTGATCCACTCGGTAAGTTCCACGGCCTCTGGGCAGTCCCAGCCATTCTTGACCAAGAGCTGAGGGAAGTGCCTTTGAGCATATGTAAAACAACCTTCTTCCACTAAACTCTAAATACTCGTTATGATGATATGTTGACTTCGGTAGTGTATATAGACGGGGTAAAAACTTGGAGTTGGATTATCTATACCAATCCTTGACTTGGAAGCTAATACTATAGATCAGCCAATGACCCTAAGTTTGCTTTTATCAAGTACCAGCCGGCAAGTTCTTCCTTTTCCTCAATGGTTGGTTGCGTCTGGGATTTGGTTATAATGCCTCTTGAGCCTTCCTTCCCGGAAATCTCCCTTAATGTATTCGCTTCGTCTCTTGCTGCCTCTGCTTCCGATGCTTCTCGCTCGGCGCTTTGAGCAGGTGACACGTCGAACAGCTCGGGAAATCGGATCCTCGCCCGTAAGTTTGAGTGGAAAATTTCGTCATCGAGGCTTGAAAAAAATGAATTCCATGCAGTCTTGGCCAAAGTCACGCAATGCTGAGGCCGTTTGAAACTCGGATTAGCATACGAGGTCGTACGCTCTCTGGCTCCTATTCTCCCTCCCCCGCCCTTCAGAAACAAATACGTAGATCCTCCACAGGACGAGCACGGCAAGCGTCAAGACAGACGAGACCACGAGATAGATCTGCCAATTTCTGTCGCCTTCAAGATGGAAGAGTCCTGCAGTCCACAGTGTCTACATATTGCATTAGCTTGATTACTTCACGGGTATGTGACCGCAGTAAGGTGGAAGAGAATGAGTATACATACCGCAACAAGTGTCGACGGGAGACACGACAGCGTCAAAATGGCAATTGCCTTGACGGTACGACTATCTCTAGCTTGTTGCTCTGCGACGGCAAGGTTCACCATGCTGTTCTTTTGAGCGATCAGGTTGTACGACTATCACCCAATGTCAGGAGCTCAGAAGCAGAATTGTGGAAAGGGGAAGAGAGGGAAAATTAATGCTTACCACCTCCATCTGCCCCCCCAGCCGATTCTGCAACTCGGACAGTTTATCCGCAAGCGTCCCGCACTGGTCCAGTGTATACCGCACTCGCGTATCCAGTGCAGCACGATGTCGCATTGGCAGCGGAGCAAAGCCCAGCTCCTCCTCTCTGATTAGCTCAACCTGGCTGACAAGATCCAAGCAGGACCGTCCGAACCGCAGACCAGAGGCTACGACGAAGTTACAGTAGCTCAGCTGTACGTTAGTCGCGTGGAGTTCTGTGAGCAGGGAACTAGAGACAGACAACGACTGCAGCCGAGGGGCCGCAACTTCCCTTTTCCACGCTGGGGGGATCATGTTAGTTGCCGTTTCAATCTCGGCGACTTGATTCCATAGGTCGCCGGTCCAGTCGGCCCACGATTGGAAGCGCTGTTCGTAGATAAATGCGATAAGATATAGCGGGTGGGTTTTTAGTGGTCTGGTGTTGGCTATGCATTGTGTCCAGATGTTGTGCATGTCTTGCGCGACGACTGTACTGAGGACGGCAAGACAGTTTCTAGTCGCCAGTTCAAGTTGGATAATGGCCATCACGCATCTGCCGTTCCTTGGGCAGCGAAAGAAGATGCCTGTAGATCAATGCTATGTTAATTCCAGGTTCAAGTCGCGTCAAGTGCGGAGAAAAGTAGAGAGAGAATGTCGTTGATCTCACTTATGAACTCTGGCTTATCCGTCTCCTCATTGTACTGCACCTGAATGTTGAAGTTAGGGAGCCTATTACTCAAGAAGTTATTCGTCATGTCCTCATCAAGCCCAGCCGTCCGAGTCAGACATGGCAACGTCTTTGAGTCGATTGATAGAGGAATATTCTCGGCCGAAGGATCACCATCAAGCATGCTGTCGAGAATTAGGCCGCTATGCTTTACAGGACAAAGGGGTACCATACATTAAGTCCAACCTTGCTCCTCCCCCTCCCCCTCTTCCCTCTCCACTCCCTTGCCAGAAGGAGCCCTATCCCCGCATAAATCAGTAACTGCAGGTCATCATGTTGGTATATAGTCAAAAAACCAACAAGCTTCTTCAGTTTCGCTCTCAGTGCAGCATCATCAAGGATTCCATCCCGAGCCCCCGCGTCATCGGGGCTCCACCACTGCGCCCTTGTTTGGCCCGTAAATATCCCACTATTTACTTGCAAGACATCGTTATGGTGCCATGCGGCCCTCATGACAGCAAGCGAGTGACAAAAGTGATTCCGGAATGGTTGCGCGTGCGATTGGATGAGGTTGCCTTGTGCGAAAATATTAATCCTCACTCAAGCTTGAGTTTGAATGTTATTTTCTCACTTTTCCTGTGTTATGCTGACAGTCTCCCGGTAGGAGTTGGGAAAACGCGTGTATAAGTAGGCTGTGGGTGTGCAAAGCCACCGCCACATCATGCAGCCTTGAGGTAGTGAGTGACATGGTGACGCGGGGCTGGTCCGCGTATCGCGGACAGCTTGCAGTGAGGACGCCTCGTCCCCCAAGTACAGATTCGCTCCACCTTCTGGTTGTTACTTGCGTGTTAAAAAATTGCGGCACACATTCTGATAACCATTAGTTTGCTGTCAAATGAACACGACAGGCGCAAAAAAGAGTCAGAAAATAAAGGCGCTTACTGCGGAGATTACCATATCAAAGACCGCAATGGGTGTCAATGGCGTCGGGGTATGAGCAAACAATCTTTCTTCGAAAGGTAGAATAGGTCGAGCATGGGGACTAGAGTATTCTCTAGTAATTTATCATAAAGACAGAGGAAGCACGTCGGGTAGGACAGTATCATTCTGTCAGAGTCTCTACCAACTCATGCGGAACCAAAGGTGGACAGTTGCTAGGTAAGAGGCTACTGTCTTATTAACCAATTCTACATATGTATTTTAGTAATGAATATATCATTTACTACATAAGTGTTTCCCAGATTAGCACACTGGTTGTAGTATTGAATTTGAATTGTTGCTATCCTTGACTTCCTCGGCTTCATGTCCCAGCCAAATTGGCTCTGAATATACTTAGTGCTTTGAGGAATTTTATGGCATGTGGCGCCAAAGCTAGTTTATGGGCGAAGGCAACCATCCTCAGTCGTTGCTCTCGTGTACTCTTTATCGGCTACACCATGTCCGCCATTCACCTCCTTAGGCCACACAAACACAACTGTCACGTCGGGATCTTCACCTTCCTTACTTCTATCCTCTCTGTTGCATATTACCTTGGAAATCAAGAATCTTTCAACAGTTCAGACTGTCTACACTTCGCCACTAATTACCCGTGCAAAGGACCCTCCGGTTTGCAACAAACTTGGGAAATAGGGTCTGTGAAATTGCCGATGCAGTAAAGAAAAGAAAATAAGCAGTAATCACAAATCATAGTATCCAGTACTAAGAAAAGTGATGGAAGAAGACACTAATCCACGGTGGTATAGCTTTATTCTGTTCTGTTTACGCTCTCCTCTGTACTCCTAGTACTACCTGGCTATTTATACAACACTCAGGCGTCAAAGTTCCTGCTCCTTTACCCGGTGCCTATGTAGGCAGCGTTTAAAAGGTAAACCGGGTTTGAAATTGTATTTAAGCTTATACATACTCTCCACCAATATAATCATATAAATTTAACCCCCTTTTTTCACCCAAGTAGACCAGCTCAAGCAATAAGCAGTACCCCCCACACACCTCCCTATATCAGCTCAACGAAACCTGAACAGCCCTCCATCCAAATGCTGGCTTTATCCATTCTTGAGGTACCGCTTCTCGAGGAAGCGATATATGGGCTAATAAAACCACGGGGTCAGTTCAAAGATAATCGACTCAACACCATTCCACCTAGCATGAATAACTTACAAAAGGAATGTAGGATTCAAGCCCACTTAGCTCCCCTCTCAGGAAAGCAATCTCCTGCAACACTGGATGCCGCGCATCCCAAGTCCGAAAAATTTCCTTCTCCATGTCCTCGATCCATGCCCTGCGTTCGGGGCTATGTCGCGCTCCCTCGGGCCCGATCTTGATAACAAGTTCGTGCTTGCCACCGCTAATGGGGTTCTGGAACACCCTAACACCCTGAGGCTTAGAATCAAGGGCATTCTTCCTTTCGTTGAAGCTGGCCCTGACCGCTCTGAACCTTCGGTCGGCTTCGGTTAGCCGGTTCTCGAGGGAATTTAGCTGCTTCATTTTTTCCGTGGTTATCCTTGTGGATGATCCGAGGTTTGCGGAGATAATAACAAGCGTGAGTGTGGGTAACCCCGTGAAAAATTTATTTGAGAAAGTAGACGGAGACATGGTTTAGTTCGGGTGCTTCAATCACAGTTGAAAAAAATGGAGAAAAAAAGGAAGACTGTGAATCTGGGCAGAAGAAAAAACGTGGCAATGGTGGAGTTTGGATATAAGAAAGGTGATGGGAAGATGGGGGGAAAAGGGGGATATGGGACCGCCTTGTACGGTATATGAAAGAATGACTCAACCTCAATGCTGTCGATATGATCATTTAGGTACCATATTGATGACGTTCATATAGACTTGAACCAAACCAACTTGTAATCTTTGACTATTATTCCCTTTAACCAACCCACCTACTTTGTTGTCTCTATACATACTTTGGACATCAATCACCCTTAGTGTATATAGTGTGTGGAAAAATGCAAATAGATAAGATATAATATATTTATATATCTATCTAGATAAAGAAGTAAAACTAAGAACTATAGATCTGCCTTAAAAAAGTAATAATATCAAACAAGTTTTAGTACCTTCTTAGTACACTAGTGAATTCATGATAAGTGTTTAGAGTACATAAATCTACCTAGGGAGCTTGTCTTAGCTTTGTCCACCAAGGACTACTAGACCCCAGCACCACGGTGAGGTGCAAGCTCATCGCTGGGGCTATATACACTACCTACTGCTACCTACTGCAGAACGCCCAAAACGCCAAAACGCCAAAACGCCCAAGCAAAAGCAATAAAGCAAATAAAGCAAGTAAGGATGGCGGGGAATTTAGGTTGTGGCAGATGAGGTGGGCTATAAGTTGGAGGAAGAATCCAGCAGCAAGCTGCCTTCATCTAGACGTGATGCTGAATCCACCGGATGAAGATCGCTATGCAACCAACAACCGCCTTCATCCCCCCAAGCAAAGATCTACTCTTGCCCTGAGCGAAGAGCACTATGTGTTTTTTCGTCAGCGTAATTTCGAAGGGACCGCCAGACTTCATCTGCAAAGTCCAGCTGCCCTGCGGGATGACCGAAAGGGGAACAGGTTGCTCGCCTTTATATCTAGGACTTTGTAGGCCATGATGGAAGGCACGTCTCAACCCGCGGAGCAGTGCAAAGAGGAAAGAACAAGGCCATGCAGAAGGAAGAATAAGGCCTACAGCCCACTAACTCCTGCCCAGTCTATCTATTCCCTAACGGCTTGAGGCTCGAGAGCGGTACCTCGAGAGGGCAGAATATGGATTAGACAGTGAGAACAACAGGCTAGTGTCTTTATAGTCATCCAGGGAAGGTATGGTAGGTAGTGATGGTACTGCTCTGCGCCATGTTAACGGTTCTTTGACGTTTCAGTGACCATTGCTATACTTTTGGCTCTGGGGTTATTATAAGTCTTAAACCCTAAATGAGAGTAGAAACCCCCCCACTCCTAAATTTCCCCAGTATATGCTTATGTACATTTTAGCCATGTTAATTATATTTAAAGAGGGTGAAGACTCTGCCAATCTGCATCCACCATTTTGGATTTGCACACCAGAGAACAGGCCCTAAAGATGAAATTAGTACCTCTACTGGTAGTTATTGCCAATAATGTTAATAGAATCTACAGGTCTGGAAATACAGCCACACCCATCTTGACTAATAGTTATATATTCTAGAGGAATCTTGCCCTGGTTTGCCCTCTTTTATTCTTGTAAATTTCAGAAAGTACAAGAACTTTAGGGTTCCAGAAGTTACTATTTAGTACCTTGTTATAGTTTGGGGGGGGGGGGGGGGGGGGGGGGGGGGGGGGGGGGGGGGGGGGGGGGGGGGGGGGGGGGGGGGGGGGGGGGGGGGGGGGGGGGGGGGGGGGGGGGGGGGGGGGGGGGGGGGGGGGGGGGGGGG